>JAJJMB010010315.1:5635705-5675446 GCA_023531105.1 Papaver atlanticum | reverse complement strand
AAAAGAAAATCCCTCTTTTCATGTTTCAGTAGATTACCACCAAGATTCCTATCTCGAGACTGCTCTGAAACAGAAAAATTATATGCGGTGAGCGTGGATCGAACACGCGACCCACAGATCTTCAGTCTGACACTCTCCCAACTGAGCTATCCTGCGGCTCACGTTTTAGATGCACAGCTCTAATGACTAGTTATACGCTAACTTACATTAGATGCACAGCTCTAAGGACTAGTTATCCAAAAAGAAGTCACAATTTTGCATTATGCTAATATCTTGAAAACATTGAAACATTAGCCCATATAACTCAATACTTGCCGGGACTTTTCTCCCCATTATCCAAAACCGTGCAGTAATTTTAGGTTTATCTTCTCATAAGTGGAACTTCTAAAATTATGCAGCTCTTACCTTTTTATCAGCTCTTATCTTTTTATCTTGGGGAAGTACAGGTGTTTATTAAACCGTTTTCATCCCAAAATAACTACAAATATACATTCAAAATTCGTTTCCCGTTTTAATAGCTCTTCATAACCTCCAAATCTAGGGTTTTCGAGAGGATAATAAGATGAGAAGAAGCGGTATATATAGTTGCCGAAAACATCCTCGGAACCACAGGAAAATCTAGAGAAGCAGTTCTTATGATGTTGATCTTCTCAAGACGATCTAGTGGAATGCTCACCAAGAAGCAAAAAGTTTAAGATAGATAGAAGTGTTCAATCACCGGACGAAACCAAGAGAAAATGGCTGAGAGATATGATCCGAAGGGTTGTTGTTAAATAGCCGTAATAAACCTCCGGATCATATCTACGAGGCCATTTTACTTTGGTTTTTGATTTGAATTAGAGTTGATAATCATCTAATACCGGAGTTTTGATTTTTGTTCTTGTCTTTTACATTAGAAATAAAATTAGGCTTTTCTTAAATTATGTTTCTCATGTAAATGCAGTTGAATCTTTTTCCTTTGTTGGATTTGTTCTCAGCATCTTGCTCCTTGTTGGGGTGTTGAGGACAAACCCAACAAGGATTAAGATTACAAAGTACAAACCGGACGATTCTGTGCATTTAAATGAGAAACATATTTCATATCTAATTAGGATCTTTACACCTTGGTATCTTAATTTATTTATATTTATTAACCACCAAAATTGAGAAAAATTAAAAGGACATTCTAATCCCACAGGATTCACAAACAGAATTATGTTAGGACACTCCTGATCTGCACCTTTCTTTGCCCTTACCGGCTGCATAGTTAATCACCCTGTATCCATGCCTTCCTACAAACATTCCATCTGTTCCAAAATATCCAAGGAATTTTATTGTTTTTGAAAGCTAGAATAACATACATTGAGTCAGATTGTGAATTAAAGCCCTCTGCCAATGGCTTTTCACTGCCCACTCCAGATCTCTAATCACAACACAACAACTAAGATTAGATGCTATACCAATCCCACCACATTCTGCAGTAACAACCAACAAACCCGCATAAGCTACTTCTTTTTCTCGTTTTAATGCCAGAGCCAAACTCCAGCCATATAAGCCATCCAATAAAGGATGCAGCTTTACTATCCCGGAGAAAGAGACAGATTGTTCAAGTTTTTCATATGAGGAGGATAAAGGAAATGGGCACAATTTGTTATTCATTCCTTTCCTAGCAAGCACCATTACTGCCAAACCTTGAAAACAAATAAAACATCAACAATAAAAGGGATTTCTAGGTATGAGGGGAAAAGCACCTGAACTCCTTCTTTGTATTTTGCTTCAATTATCGCATCAAGCCTAGAGGACTTTTGTCTACTAAAAGGACGCCTTAGATTCAGTTCTGGGCACAGCCACCATCCTGTATTGAAATGCTGCAAACCATTGAGCCGGACTTCCATCTTCAATCAACCCCCTTGATGGAGCAAAAGAACCAAAACGATGAGGATGGCACACTTAACCTGGCTTCATTAATTGCTGCAACCCAAGCTCTAACTTTAGCATTGCTTTATCTGTTTATGAGATTACCAAGTGTTAGTCAATCTTCTGCATGGCTAATGTCGACTTTGGAATCCAACCGATCAAACAAAAGTCAACTGTTGGTTTAGGTAGTGAAGGAAGTCTCGACTGCAAGGTAATCTTTCTGGGTACCGAAGTCAAAATAAGCCATAGTAATAATGACTCATCAAAGCAACATCACTTTAATATCTTCACAATGCTAATTGTCAAAAAAGTCAAACAAAGAGTTGCTTTACTTCCATGCTAAGGTCATAGTGTAACTATGTCCCCTCTAAAACTACAAGTCTACAAATTAGTATTAGTTGGTACCATATACAAATTACATAAGGAACATGAAGCAGTTGTTATCTGACATCAACATAATGGAAACAAATGAAATGCATTTCTCAAACCTAGCAAGTAGCAAGCATGTGTCATGGAATAGTACTACGGCTTACCTTTGAAAACAGGTAAAATGTGAACTCGTACACGTCGTATAGGCATCCAAGGTACCGTAGATGGCATGGGTCAGACCTTACTTCTCGTGCCAGCGTTGTGACCCGAGTTAGTGCAGGTTGAATGAAGGCAAGACGATCTTTACCATTGACTATCAACCAATAAGGAAATCCTGGAATCAGAACACTATTTAAGAAATACTTTATTAAATATAGGGAGGATCTGCTACCAGTCTACCCTATGCAAAAGCCTTAACACGGTGCACTTAATAGTAAGTTCTGTATACAATCAATATGAAGGGGTTCGGACTTCAGATATAGTGTCGAGGCAATGAAGTGGAGACATGAATACCATGTAAAGGATATGCAGACATCAAGACATTGAGTATGCCATAGTGAGTGATGATAAGCTACCAAAGTACTAGATGTACAAGAAATGCAATTAAAGGGCACACATAACCTCTGAACAGGTACAGTCTCACAGATCATAGCCACAATGTTACTATAATTAAAATTGAATTAACTTATTTTCCTAGCTAGTTCCCGAAAGGACATGCTGATGGTACGAAACGAAACGAAAGCTGGGTTGCACCAATACTTCTTGGGGCTCCCCGTATCGTGTGTCCCCGTATGGACACAGCCACACATACTCGGACACACCTAAAATACTTCTATCTTACTATAAACTAGGAAACAGCTGAGAACTAAAGGTCACCTACCTCTAAGGAAGATTATAGTCGAAAACATGCATGTGCTAGCAGAAATACACTTGTGCAATTGTAAACAAGTGCAAAACAAATACAGTTGTGTGGTTTTCTCGTTTACATTTCTATATATATCTTAAAAATTGACGGTACTTCAACATATACCGCTGTGTCCCCGTATTATAGTTTTTCAGAACTGCCATATTGGACACGCGGACACGCCGCTGTGTCGGACACCCGTGGCGGTATTGGTGCAACCCAGTACGAAAGTAAATAAGTACTCAATTTGGGTCAATTGTATGCTACGGCGAAAAATATCCTTTTGTTGGAAAATACATTTATAAACTAATAAGTATAAGAATTACTTACAGAATTTTTAAAATGGGGTTGAACCCTTCTGCACGAAGTGACTAATCACTAATGTTTACGTTTGGACCTAGAAATCCATCAATCATAACAAACCAAGTTAGGGAGATGGTTACAAAAATAGAGAAAATAAAGAACTTCTATGATCCGCTAAATTAGCACGGAATCTTTTATGAGGAATATTAAGATAACAACATACCGAGCATGCTGCAGACTATAATGTCCATCATTCTATTGCTTATATGTAACTAATCATTCAGTTATTTCCCACGACACCTATGGTAAGTCCACTCTTAACCTGTCAATTTGAAGAATCATTAGTGAACACTAAACCAATAACATCAAATACACGATCAACACACAACGCCGAAAACGACGTTCTTCAAGTGATAATTGGCATACCCATGTCGATGAATGTTGTTAGTTTACTCTTCGAAGTCATATTTCTCAAAGAAAAATTGTTGCTGGCCCTTTTCAAGGTATGGAGAAGCTGCTAGTCATGCAAAATTATAATTGACACCGTCGAATCTGCACCACCAGAAGGCTTGCCTGAGAATTTTGGTAGTGATTGTAAGATGCATGATACACTATACACAATCAGTTTCAAAACTAAGAAAATGCATCATAATTACTCCCTAGTTAACTGTGTTTTCTTAGCTAAATTTGAAAAGTAATCACAACCCATTTCAAATATTCATCAAGCAATCAAAGCAACAACAACAGAACAATCAATCCCATAACCAAAGCATTAATCACACCAAGAACACATTTTTCCTAAATCAAACAGAACCCACAGCAGAAAAATGAAAATTAAGTGATACCCAAACTAATAAATCTAACTCATACCCAAATTAACAAAGCGGCATCAGGGAAAAAGAAAAAAAGAAAACGAGTTGGATAGTTACCACAAATTTCATTGGGGATTCAAGCTCCAAATGAACAGGTTGCTCCATATAAATCTCTTTAGAAACAACATAAACCTGCCTAATTTCTGACTCGGATAATTGAACTTGTTTCCTCGGTTTAATTCTCATTTAAGTAAACGATTTACCACACGATCGAACACTTGAAAGTATCTATGCTTGAACTTGTTCTCTTTGGTTTACCCAATAATTTCAAATACGCATTTCTGATGAGATAATTGAAGAACAAAATTTCCTAATCCTGATGAGAATGAACTTTCAGAGAGGTATGTGAATGGACTTTCGGAGCAGAGCAGTTGTGAATGGGGAAGTGGGCTTTCCTTGTTCTTTTTTTTTTAATAGGAAAATAGACTTTATTATAAATTTAAGAAGCTACAGTACTGTTTTGGTCACCTAAGATCAAGGTATTGATCCAAGCAGGCCAGTTAGAATAGTAATCAACCAAACTATCTTGAGTTTTAGCAAATTTAGCTAAAGAATCAGCTAAGCTATTTGCATCTATAGCTACATTCCTATTGTTCAAAATCTGATAATAAGAAGAGAATATCTTTAATGATATTATTTGTTGTCCATTTGACTGAGGTAGGATGTCCTTGGATCGCTCTAACAACATTCACACAATCACCTTCTAGATGAATCCTTTGAAACCCTCTTTCTTTTGCCCATAGAAATGCTTCCATTGCTCCTAATGCCTCAGCTTGTTCTGCATCTATTGCTTTGAGAGGGATACATCGCACTCCATCGCAGTACCCTGCAGAATTCCTTAAAATTAGTCCAATACCAGATGGAACAGAGCTACTAATAAAGGAAGCATCAAAATTTATTTTCTCTACATTGGGCATTGCTGGTTTCCATAAATGACTTACAGTACCAGTATTAGTACTATCAACAGTAACTAAGGAACGGTGCCAGTCATCAAGATGATTCACAATACTTTCGGCTTTCCTTGTTCGTGGATGAAAATAGAGGCGATTCTTTTGATTTTTGATTTTTTTGAAGCATAAGTAACATGATTGCTAAGGGGATACCGTCTCATATGAGACAAAAGAGTTACATCTGATCTTGACCATCAGACCACTCAAACGGTACCCCTGCTAATCCCGGGAACCACTTTAGTAATCATGCATAAGTAGGTGGAGTCGGAGTCGGACGATCGAAAATATAAGTACGCTGGTGCTGCATTAAGAAGTGGTTTGCACCAAAAAAAAGTTGGAAAGTCGGAATTACATCAACAAGGTGCTCAAGTAACATTAAGCTCTGGTCGGGTATAAGATCTCTGTCATAGCCAGGTAGTTGAATATCAACCAAGATAAAAGGGTTTATCGTATCCATACAAATAATAATATCCCTGGAACTAGAACTTTTACAAAATAAAGCTAAATTTAGCACCTCTATGTTTTTAGTTCTATGCACAAAATGAAATCTTGTAAGAACGAAAGATATCTGAAGCTCTCTGTCATCATTATTTCTTTGGTAGATCGCATGGTAACATACTGGATAATGCCTCTGGACTGCATCTCTATATAAGTGTTTTGAAAATTTCAAGGGTTGTTTCTTCTTCAGCTTCTATGGTCACATTTATTCTCAGCATTTCTTTGGCCCAATCAAAAGCTAATTGAGCTCATCTGGTTGCTCCATCCATTCCATGGTATCTTCGATATCCTCTAACCTTAATGAGTTTTCCTGCAAAGTTAAAAGCAGAGAAGAGTACATATCTTTATGTTGACCCCAAACTGGTCCATGTTAACTGAGGTTATAGCTAGTTGGCTGAATAGTGTTAGAGCCCCCGTAGTAATGATTATTCAGAATGTGATTAGGGTGATTATGCACTCTGTTATAATCACTCGAATGGATATGATGCTTTTAACAATTTTCTTAGCATCCAAAGTAACTGATTCAAATATAAAAGCATATCTAGCTTTCCAGATGAACCTGCAAGTAGTAGCATAGGTAGCAGTTTGATGTTTATTAGCTCCTATCAAGGAGTTCAGCCAGTCAATGAAAGTAACATTATTGCCTACAGCATCCAAATTGTAACCCGAAGATCCGACCCCACTTGGACATCAAAAGGGCAATCAAGGAAGAGATTCAGCAAGGTATGCTCCCCGTTTTTGCAAGAATCACATGGGATCAATGTAGTGTAAAATACTCATTGGTAGGGATAATCCTATGAGTATATTTTCAGGTAAAAAGTTTTATAGTTGGTGATGAGTCCATATTCCAAATCTTACTCAAATCAGTAATATTTGCATCCTAATTATATTTTTCCCATATCTTAGCAGTGTAAAGAGATTTAACAGAGAATTTTCCATTTTTATTTAAGTCTCAGCTAATATAATCCCTCTCTCCTGAGTAAATCTTAGTTTCTTTGATAAGAGAAATTTCCATTTTTAGTTAAGTCTCAGCTAATTTGATCCCTCTCTCTTAAGTAAATCTTAGTTTCTTTGATAGCCTGTGTTTCCCTCTGTGTAAAGTGTTCCTGAATTTTAACATCACCCCAAAGCCCATGTTGGGGTCATCAATACACTTGTTATTCCATATGTTGATGTCAGTCCTATCTCCAACCTGCAATAACTATAATTATGAATGTTTTCGATCTTTCATAATAAGCCTTTCCGTATCCATGAGTCCCCAATATGGGCATTGGTATCCATATTGAGAACATTCTTGTTTCTTATGTATTTAGTAGACATGATATGAGACAAAAGTGGATCCTCATATTGAGTGATAAAGCGCTAGCAGATTAGAAGGAAAGGGCTTCACATGCGCTAGAAATACTTCAATTGCTTTTTTTGGCCACCCACCCCCTTTTAGTGATAATAGCACTGTTAAAAGCTTCCATATTCATGAATCCCAAACCTCCTGAATCCTTTGTATTGCATAAAGAATTCCAGGATTTTGGTTAGTATCCTTTAGGATTGTCAGGATCTTTCCCCGAAAAGAAGTCCCTCTGACGCGGCTTGTTGATGTCTTGAAAGTTTTCTTAGGTAATTTGAAGAAGTTCAACTGATAGATACAAGAGGTGGAAGTGACGGATCTAATGAGGTTTTATCTGCCAGCATGATTGAGGTGGGTAGTTGTCCAACTAGTCAGTCTGTACTTTAAATTATCCACACAGGGTTTGAAATAAAAAAAATTACTTCTGGTAGTGAAAAGAGGAGATCCAAGATATTTGTCTCCAGAGTCAATCATCTGAACTCACATAGTGGTGCTTATGTTGATACTCAGTTGTTCATCAGTATTTTTACTAAAAAAATTCCAGACTTATTAAAATTAATAAGTTGACCAGAAGTATTGTTGAAAGATTTGAATATCTCCACTAGGTTGTGACAATAATGCAAATATTAGCTTGGCAGAAAGAAGATGATATAGAGGGAACATCTTTGCAAATAGGAGTACCAGTAATTAGACTCATGTCTTTAGCATGAGAAAGAGTTCTGGAAAGCGCTTCCATGCAGAAGAGGAATATATAAGTAAATAGAGGGTCTCCTTATCTAAGCCCTCTAGAAGGTTTGAAAAATGATTGAGTTTCAAATGATAGGGTTTAAATTATGCACATGTTGTGACTGACTTGATGTGAAAAGATAATTTTAAAACTCTTATATTTAGGATAGGTCATGTGGTAAAAGTTTTAATCGTGTTAAACGTTGTTGCTGATGTTGTTGGAAACGAAAAATCTCATGCATGATGTTTATATTTTACATGTGATAAGGGTGAATAGTTTGGATAATCCAAATTGCATACCATAATTACGTCTAAACAACTATGCATCATTTGATGCAGCATGCATGTATTATCAAGTTATGTCCATGCTATTATACTTTCTACTAGCCGCATACACTATAGTAACTAATATTCTTTCCATTTATATTTCAAAATTTGTTTTCTTGTGTTTCTTTAAAATTTCCGTGGTTAATAATTTTCGTCTTTGCATAAATACCTAACTAGTGTTAAATTAAAGTTTGTTAACCAATATATTCTAATATTTTTGTTCAAAATTTAGGGTTACTAAAACAATGACAGTATCTCGTGACAAAAAAAAAAAAGCTTCCAGTGAAACTACTTTTAAAAATGATTTCGTAGAATAGACGGTAAGAACATTAACGTCTAAACATCGTACGAAAGGGGTAACCAAAAAAGCGAAGTGAAACGAGTAATAATTTTTATTATTATTTATCCTATTAATTATGAACACGGAAATAGTTCCAAAGTTGATGAATTCACACTCTTAAATTACTAGATAGCTTTAAAAAATTACATCAATATGAGTGATGTGTCGTATTAGCATCAAATTATTGAAAAAGAAAATATTGTTTTCTTGTTTTTTTGTTGTTGGTGAAAATCGCAATTTTTTACATTTGTCATGCATGAAAAATAACATTATCACCTTGTTAGAGCACTGCTCGGTCAAACTCACAAGCTTTGCTATCTCAAGCTTGTTTGTCAAGTTTAGTTGCCAAAACTATAAGTCTTGATTTCTAGTCTACTTATAGCTAAGTCTCGGAATAGGATAGTAAGTGTAGTTGAGCTCTAGACTCCATGGCGTTCATCATGCGAAGACGAAGAACTACTCAAGGAACTTGTGGAACTTCATCGACAAAAACGTATGTGGAGACTTGAACTTATCTATCACTCAAAAGTCTATCTATTATATCTCCTATTTTGAGATAAAAGTCATATTGCTATATAGACTTCAATTATACACACGTGCTATTTTGAGCCGAATTTAATTCACTTATCTATGCCTCAAAATATGTGTTGGTAAGCTTTCGCTTTGGCCAAGTTCATATTTACTAGTGACGAAAGTCATGTTGATTATTTCAATAACTTGAAAATCGCTTTAATGAAAAATAGTTTGTGAATAACAACTATATAACATCCTCTAAGAAAGTTTCAGTGATTGAAATGATAGTTTAGAACATGTAACCATCTTTGGATATAAACATAGTGTGTTCTCACATTTGTGTAAAAGTCCAAAACCGGGAACCCAAAGTATGCGTACCCGTACGCGTACTGGCGGTTGTTGGAAATCCGGGTAAGTATGCGTACCCGTACGCATACTGGTGGAAAGTTCACGTCCGTGAATTTATGCTGGAGTTTGAAAGTGAAAAACAAACTCATCCGGTTACTTAAGTACGCGTACCTGTTCGCATACTTAGGTAGGTTTCTTTCTAAAATCGGTTTGTTCATGAACTAAAACATTTATAAAAATAAGGAATGCAGTCTTTGCAAACCGTGGCTATAATGTTCATGAATTGATTCGAGTGAATCAAAATCGATTTTGCTTCAATTGTGTCTTGTATACTTCTATGAGATCTAAGCAATTGAACAACTCTCCAACTAGTTCATTTGAGTCACTTTAACTAGTTATGGTGAAGATGAATAAGGTTGATATGAAAGTGCTCATATGGCTAACCATTGGTTAACTATTGTTGAACCAACTAAGTGTACACGTTTAGGTACGGTTACCCAAACCAAAATGAAGTTACATTTCATTTGTGTATAACAAGCTAAGTTCGATCTAACGGTTGAAAGATATTAGCTTGAATCTAATCAGGTTTTCATCTAACGGTGAATATTGAATGCTTTGTTACCAAGGTAACTTATATTGCAAACCCTGATTTGGAGACTATATAAAGGAGAACTCTAGCAACTGGGAAACCTAATCCCCACACCTCTTGTGTGATACTACTTGCATAAACTAGAGTCGATTCTCCTTTAACCTTAGGTTTCTCTCGAGACCCTGTAGGTTAACGACTTAAAGACTTCATTGGGATTGTAAAGTCAAACCCAACTATTTTCTCTACAGTTGCGTGATCTGATCTTGCTGTTTCTATCGTGATTGAGTGCAATCGTAAGATTGGCTTGAGATTTATATCTCCGATAGGCAAGATAGAAAAGTAGTCACAAACATCTTCGTCTCATCGTTTGTGATTCCACAATATCTTGTTTCGCTAGTCGATTAAGATTATCGTGAGTTGATTGATAATTCTAGGCTATTTTTCGGGAATATAAGTCTGGGTTATCGATTGGTTTCTGTTCACCTTGATTTATCAAAAGACGGAACAAAACTCGTAGGTATTTTTTTGGGAGACAAATTTATCTATTCCTGTAAACTTTTTTGTGTGAGACAGATTTGTTTATTAAAGTCTTCGAGTTTGGGTCGTAGCAACTCTTAGTTGTGGGTGAGATCACCTAAGGGAATCAAGTGCGTAGTATCCTGCTGGGATCAGAGACATAAGGAGCGCAACTGTACCTTGAATTAGTGTGAGATTGATTGTGTTTCAACTACAGTCCATACCGAAGTTAGTTTGTAGTAGGCTAGTGTCTATAGCGGCTTAATACAATGTGGTGTTCAAATATGGACTAGGTCCTGGGGTTTTTCTGCATTTTCTGTTTCCTCGTTAAAAAAACTTCTGGTGTCTGTGTTATTTCTTTTCAGCATTATATTTTGTTATATAATTGAAATATCACAGGTTGTGCGTTGAATCGGTCAATTGGTAAATCCAACCTTTCGTTGTTGATTGAAATTTATTGATCCTTGAACATTGGTCTTTGGTACTGTTCAAGTTATTTCTCTTGTATTCAATCAGGCTCGCAAATCCCTATTTGTTTGAGTGTGGATTGAATCGACAAATTGAGATATAACTCTTTGATATACTTTTATTTAGATTGATTCTGACTGTCTAGTTGATTCTCTTAAAAGTATATTTGAGTTAGTCCATACAGATTGCTAAGCGAAATATTGGGTGTGGTTGTAATACCCCCTCTTTTTCACACCTGACTAACAATGTATTTTCTAGAGTTCTACTTGTTCGAGCGCTTCTCGTTTGAACTCACAAGTTTTGATATCTCAAGCTTGTTGTAATTGTCAAATACACAAAACTATATCGTGGTTTCAACTCTACTAAAGTCGAGTCCCAGACTAAGATTAGAGTATGATAGTCGAGTATCAGACATCAAAGAAAAACCCTCGAAGATTGAAGACTGAAAAACAGACGAAGACATTTGCGAGAACTTAATCAATAAATGGTATATGAAGACTGATTTATCCTATTTACTCACGGCATTTACCTTTCTATCTTATGAGACTTTTTTATATGATTTTTTGTAGATTTAATATTGCAAAGAAGAAATTTCGAATTCAAGCTTTTCTTGGTTAAACTCTCGAAATATGATTTAAGCAATGGATGTTCTAAATCCTTAACAATCTTAGTTAAAAACAATTTATTGTTCAAGAACTATTTTCGTTTGATGTTGATCATTTGGAAATTTCCCAAGCAACAATGGATATTTCATATAACTATTGGAAATGTTTCAGATCAATTATATGATAAAAAAAACTGCTTGGCGAAAGGTATCCATACTTGTATGTTTTACCGAAGTCTGTCTTAATTCTGAAAAATGTATAGGTTCGCAGACCCTGTTTGCAGACCATGTACACCTGAGTTCAGGAATTAGGTAGATTCACAAACCCGATTTGCAAACCTCTATCGTCTGACTTTCGCGAACTGGCCATGTTTGGAAACAGTCTTGGCGTGAGTTTCGCGTACTTCCGAGGTATGTAAACCCGGTTTTCAAACCCTTATGGCGTGAGTTCGTGAACTGTCAGTGGTTGGCAAACCATCCCAGTTCCAGTATTAGTACAAGTATACAAACTATTTTATATGTTTATGTTCGACTTTGCTACGATTATCATAGGCACTTCTAAGAAAAACTGTGTTCAACAAATCACTTTATGTTTGTGGATCATTGATTAAGACTTGAGTGTTATTGAACACCATTATGTGCTTGTAAGTTCAAAAGCTATTGAGCCGCTATGAACAATCATTGTGCAAGGTTCCAGAACCCAGGACCATAATGTATATTATTCTGTATAATTTCATGATGAACTTCTCACATGCTTACATGAGTTCCTAATAAGAATTTCATTTAAACTGAGAAAGTGTTTGTTTGGATCTCAAGTTATCTTAGATTGAATTCAAAGCTTCCTAGAGCCTTGAAAATTTATAAATAGAGAGACTCTTGCAACAGGATTTCTCAATCTTTAGCACTAGTATGTCTTAGTTGTTAATCTAGAGTCGTCCTTTACAACCTAGGTTTATTCTGAGAAACATAATTAGGTTACAACTTCAAAGACTTCACTTAGGGATTCGTGAAGCCCGATCAGACTATCTTTCACCTGATAGTTTTTGTATCTGGATCTTGTTCTTATTTATCTTTGAAGTTATAGTAATCTCATATTGAGAACGAGATATATAGAAATCATAAATTTCTCATCGTCTCAGACTTTGTGATTCCTCAAGATGGATATCTAAACTCTTCTTTGATTTTTTGGGATTGTTCTTGAGAGGTAGTTAATAATCCAGGCTTCTCATCTATGTGAGTGTAAGTGTTCCGGATTCATGAGGTTTGCTGGACTTTGTCTACTGCAAACAGATTTCCTAACCCAGATTAAAAAATCAAAAAGGAAATCAAATGTGCTTATCTGTTAGAGGCAGATTGGTATCAAAAGTCTTCACTTAGGGTGAAGAAACTCTTAGGATATAAAGGATGTCAGCTAAGGGCATCAATTGTGTAGAGCCTTGCGAGGTTCAAGAGACGTTGGGAGCACGACTACATATGAATTTCTTGGAGGGTTAATCCGGTCTCGACTACATTCCATTTCGAAGTTTGGTAGTAGGCTAGTTTCTATAGCGGTTTAATACAGTGTGGTGTCTAAAGATGGACGAAGTCCCGGAGTTTTCTGCAGGTGAAGTTTTTCTCGTTAACAAAACTTCTGGTGTCTTGTGTGTTTCTTTCCCATATTATATTAGTTTATCTTTATAATGAGAATATCACAAGTAGTACGTAAATAATGTAGATAGTTTAAGTCCTTATTAATTGAGATCAAAAACAAGAGTTGTTCTTATTAAATTCACACCTTGAAAGATAAATGGCAAGTTTCATACTTGTAAGAATTCGGATATTGATCTTGAATATTGATTTTTGAGATCGCCCAATAGCACTGTTAGAGCATAGCTCGGTTGAACCCACCAAGCGTTGGTATGTCAAGTTTGGTTGTCATATTTTAGTGAGTCAAAACTCATCTAAGAGTCGCTTGAATATGTACTAGAGACAACTTCGTTTAGGTTAGACTAGAAAGTCTAGGAATGTTGAGACATACAAGTATTACTCGAAGACCTGAAGAACGTGAAGAAGTAACGAGCTACAACGACGACATCATCCTTCCTCTTGAGGTTAGTGATATTGACTTGAACTGTTTTCATTCCCCACGTATCTTTCAAGTCGTGTTATATTGAAAACATAACTGCGAAGCTGTGAATGGATATATTACTCTAGTAGTGAGCCATGATCATATGATCATAGTATTAGGGAATTAGACTACGAAGTATAATGCTTATCTTTTGAACTTCGTAGATATGACATCGGCATAATCTTATGAATGCTGTTATGATTATGTGAATAGGTAAAGGTGAAGATTTCATCCAATGAAACAATGTTTTACATTTGTTTAAAGGAAGTACATTCATGAACTTGTTTTATGAATCGAAAGGAAATCGCTAGGCTTATTGGTACGGCTATTAATTGCAAATCTTTGGATTACCAATATGTGTGAGATGGTAGAACCGATCGTAACTTTGTTATGTATCTTGGTACAACTAATCACAATGCCTGACTTATGATTTGGTATGACTAGTTTTGATGAATTAGTATAACCGATCCTAAGTAATCACCTGAGATGGTATGATCGATATTTGTAATTGGTGTGACCGATCCTAGTAATTGGTGTGACCGATCACAGAGAATTGTGTAATCGATCCTTGTAATTGGTAAAACCGGTCCTAGTAATTGGTGTAACCGATCCTGGTAATTGGTGTAACCGATCCTAGTGATGGGTGTGACCGATCACAAGCAATACCATGTGTATATGGTAACCGGTCTTGGTAATTGATGTAACCGGTCCTGGTAACTTGTGTGACCGATCACAAGTGCTTCCATATTAGGGTATAACTGATCCTAGTGATTGGTAGAACCGATTGAACCCATGGATGTGATTTGATATTTTATCAATCATATAGTTGTCTTGAAATACAGATGAACCAATTCTAAACTTGTTTGGAAGTGTGGTATAATCGATTCCAAGATTGTAAATATGAAAGAGGATTTACAAAGAAGAGGTGTCAACATACTTTGAACACGAACAATAACTCTTTATCTTTTATTATTCAAAGATATTACTTAGTACTCAAGGAGATCCTGTATCGAAATAAATTAAAAATCTTTTAATTAAGGTTGTTAGTTTTTTATGCTTTAATTACCATCAATTAAATGCATATCTCTAGAGAATAAAAATTAGTAATGTGCATTTACTAATTAGAGATTTTCTATTGAGAGATTTCAGAAAATATTGGACAAAGAATTTACTGGAATTATGAAAACCGAATGGGCATTTATTCAGAGAGGAAAGTATCCTAATTAGGTGAAATCTCTTACGAACGCTCGTTTAAAGACTTCTGTGGGATCAAGAAGCTCTACGAGTACCATTGGTGGGAAACTAGATAATTGCAGTGTTAGTAGTTTTCGATTGATTTGATTGACTAACAATTGTTGAAACTTTGATTGCACCTAGTTTATTTATTCTTGAGAATCTTCTCTTCTGATATTAGATTCACTCAAACTAGATCGAAGTATCGACGGGATCTTTAGAACTGTTGTTAGATCTAAAGACATCTTGTGATAATCTATTGTTAACAGACTGTATGTGATTGATCACAAGAGATTCAAGTGGTGTTGTGCAGGTTTTAATTGAAGATTAAAGAAGATTTGAAGACGAATAAGATTTCTTATTGGTTTCTCATATCTTTATGTTGCACAAACCTTGATCGGCTGGGATCCAACTAGAATCGGATTTATTAGTTGCGTGAGATCGGCATCACTTTATAGTTTCTTGTTGGAATCTATATCGATTGATTATGAATCTAAACTTGACTGCTTCAGTAGTTATTGGATAGATTGATCTAACCAGGCAAAGGAGTTTATTAGCTTAAACGAAAGAGCCTTTGCATATGACTTGAGATATTTTATCTTAAAGAATCAATAGAGTTGTTACCAAACAGATTTGTTGTTCCTTTACTGTTTGGAATACGATCCAAAGGAATTGTTCCAGTGTGTACACTCATCGAAATCGGAAGCGCATGGATACTGAGGAAACTAAGTGAACTAGGGGTAGTTGCCTGGTCTCAACTATACGAAGTTGGTTTAGATTTTGTATAGCGGCTTAATTCTGAGAGTATTTAATTCTGGACTAGGTCCCGGGGTTTTTATGCATTTGTGGTTTCCTTGTTAACAAAATCTTGTTGTATCATTTTTTTTACCTTTCCGCAATTATAATTGTTGTTATAATAATTTAAAGTAAATTACACAAACGTTAACTCCGTACATACTTGATAGTGATCCTATAGAGTTTGGTTAACTCCGAACCTATTATCAAGTATCATACTTCGTTGTTGTATTGTCTCGATCTTGTATCCATAGACAATCACACGAAGTGTGAACCGATTTGTTGTATTGTCTCGACTCAGTATATAGACAATCACTTTCAGTAGAAGACTTATAGGTGGATATTAAAAACATTGTGGTGTATTTGGGTACCCTCGTCTTTTCAAGCTCTTTTACACAATCAGGTTCACATATCTTTGGTCTAAATATGTTGATTGTGGAAGAGGAAAGAGAAAAACTCTATATACTATCTTATCCAAGGGTCTTTGCTTTGATCTACTTGTTGTATTAGTTTTTTTCGATATAGTTTACCGAACGAAGAAGTTGGTCGTGTACTTGGAGCCCTTCCTTATCAGTATTTATACCACGTATGCATACCATGTCATATTTGACATAATTTTGTATCCTTTTTTTTCTTCAAATATAAAGTATACGAACTGCAAAGGAGTATGTATACCTAGTATGCATACCATGTCATGTTTAACATAGTATTAAAATCTTTATTCTAAGGAAAAGTACACGAATGGCCTAGACCATTTTTGTTCTAGTTGAACCATCATTGTGCACCGTTCCTTAACACAATCAGATGATGATGTATATTCTTTCTTTTTTTTATTGAAGGAAAAATTCTCACATGCTTACATGAAGTCTTAACTAGGAACTTCATCTTATTAGAGAAGTTATTTAGCTTGAAGCCTAAGCAACCTTAGCTTTAATTCAAAGATACCTTAAGCCTTGATAATCTATCTACAAAAATAGAGGACTTTATACAACTGGAAATCTTAATCTCTGGCACTATGGTGTATCCTAGTTTCTAAGCTAGAGTCATCCTCTATAGACTCGGCTTCCTCTGGTGAGATGTATCAGGTTACGACTTTGAAGACTTTATAGGGATTCGTGAAGCTCGATCAGACTATCTTTTACCTGATAGTTCTTGAATACAGATCTTGTTCTACTGGTTATTGTATTTCTCAAACTATCGATCAGGAACAAGATAGATAGAAATCATAAAATTCTGTTTGTCTCATACTTTGTGATTCCAAAAGATATATATCTAAACTCTTCTTTAATTTGTTTGTATTTTTCTTGTGAGGTGGTAGTGATCTATGCTTCTTTTTGATAAGAATGTAAGTGTTCTATATCCTTGAGTTTCGCTAGACAAATAGATTTACAATCCTTTGTTGAAATATCTAAGGGGAAATCAAATAGTGAATTTGTTGGAGGCATAAAAGTATAGAAGTCTTCACCTATACTGACTCTTAGGATGTAACAGACGTCAGCTAAGGGAATCAAGTATGTAGGATCTTGAGATATTTAAGACGCATATAGGATGACGACTGAAGATAAGTTCTTGGAGGGTTAATTTGGTCTCAATGTTTCCGGTATGATGTATAATATTAATCTAGTGTTTGTAGTAGTTTAATATATTGTTCGTTCAAATTGGACTGGGTCCATGGGTTTTTATGCATCGGCGGTTCCCTGTTTAACAAAATTCTGGTATCTTGTGTTATTTTTGTTAGAGCACTGTTCGGTCTAACTCGTAAGTTTTTCCATCTCAAGCTTGTTGTCAATGTTAGTAGCACAAAACTATATCTTGATTTCTAGTCTACTTAAGTCAAGTCTCAGACTAGGATTAGAGTATGGTAGTTGAGTATCAGACATTACTGAATAATCCTCGAAGATTGAAGACTAAAGATCAAACGGATACATTTGAAGAACTTCATTGACAAAGAGATATGTGAAGACTAAACCATTACATTTACTCGCAGCATTACCATTTTATCTATAAGAGACTATATAGTATACAACTTCTAGTAAATTTGATATTGCAAAGAAGAAGTTTTGAGTCAAGCTTATCTTGTTAAACATCTCGAAATATGATTCAAGCAATGGATGTTCATGGATCCTTAGCAATCTTTGTTAAAATAATTTATTGTTCAACAACTATTTTTGTTTCAAATGGATGATTTGGAAATTTCCCAAGCAATGATATTTTATATCTGTGGTGATTGGGAATGTTTCAAGCCATGAATAAGAGTTTTTAAGAACTACTGAAATATGGACACAATGTAGGTATGCTTACCCGGTACGCTACTATAGATATATGAGGTCCGGAATATATGTAGGTGTGCACACCCAGTATGCGTAACCTAAGATTCTGAATTCGTAAATGGTGGGAGGTACGCATACCCATTACGTGTAACCCAAGGTCTTGAGTTCGTGAATAGCTTAAAGGTATGCATACCTGGTACACTACCTTAGCTCCCTGATTTTACGAACTGGTTCATAGGTACGTATACCCCTACACATACCTACCCATTATGAATTAAGCTGATGCTCATAAAAAAATCACAAATATGTTTGGTATTGCTACAACTCTTATAAACACCTCTACGACATCCTTGATCACTAAATCACTTTTTGTTTGTGTATCATGATTCAAGTCTTATGTGTTAAATGAATATGATTATGCACGTTCATATGGCATACTTTCCATGAACTATCATTTTACACGGTTCCAATATCCTGGACCATCGTGTATATTTTTATCGTAATTTCAAGATAAACTTCTCACATTCTTACGTGAACTCCTAACAAGAGTTTTCATCTAAACTGAGAAAGTGTTTGCTTGATTCTTAAGTTATCTTATCTTGAATTCTAAGCAACCATTAGTCTTGAAAGTCTATAAATAGAGAGACTCAAACAACTGAGAATTTCAATCCCTGACACTTATATGTCCTAGTTATATGCCAGTAACTTAGGTTTCCTCTAAGAAACATAATTAGGCTAAAGACTTAAAAACTTGACTTAGGGATTCGTAAAGCAAGGTCCGTTTATCTTTACCTTGATAGTTCGTGTATGCTGATCTTGTTCTTTCTGTTTGTCGAGGTTTTCATTAATCTCCTTCAGGAATGAGATAGATAGAAATCACAAAGTTCTATAGAGATAAATATCTAAAACTTTTCTGTGTTGATCGGTTTAAGATTGTTCTTAAGGCCTATTCCTATGCACCATGTCAAAAAAATGAGTTTGGCATGCCATGTGGCATGACAAATGAGTTTCCCTACTATGGTAGATATGGCAAATCTGATTAAAAATATATATTTAATTATGTTGGGTGGGACCCTAATGAATAAAAATATATATTTAATTACATTAACAAAGATAATACTAATTTTTTGTTGTATTCGTATCTTGAAAGATAGATTCAAGTCTCATTCTTGTTGGATTTTGGATCCTGTGTGATTCGGTTACATATTAGGTTGATCTTGGATATTGATTTTCGTGATCATCCAAGAGCTCTTGTACACAATCAGGTACACCGACTATTTGGTTTTTGTATTTTGATTGTGCTAGAGGAAGAGATAAACTCTAATTACTATCTTACACAAGGGTATTTTACTGTTTACCTACTTGGTGATTGTATTAGGTTTGTCCATAAAGGTTTTCGAACGAAAAAGTTGGTGGTGTACGTGGTACCCTCTCTTTTTCAATTGGTACCAGATCTGGCAAAAACCGTTAGACCTAATAAGTTTGTTTATTTGGCAATCTGAAATCTACGGACATGAGTAATATCTTTGTTAACGTACCACCATCCTTCGATGGAACTAATTACTTATGATAGGAAATATTAATGGGTTCCTTCTTACAAGCCCGTGATTTCAATATATGGGTGAACATTGTCAAAGGTTTCACTCTTTCTACAGCTACTGCAGACGGTGTGACCTCTCCCCAAGGATATTGCTAATTATGATACAAATGAAATCAGTGATGAAAGCATAATTTTGATGGTTCGAATGATATTTTCCATTCCATAAGCTAAGATCTTCAACATCATGTGTTTATACGTGAAACATCAAAAGATGCTTGGGATATTTTAGCAACTATATTTGAAGAGAATACCTCAGAAAAGGAAGCAATGCTTGAAAACCTAACTTCTGATTGAGAAAACTTTCATATGGCTGACAGAGATTCATTTGAAGAATTTAATCACAAACTATCTGAAATATTGAATATCTCGCATGCATGTGTTATATATGACTATTTCTGCAAAGGATATTGTGTTAAAATTCCAAGATCCTCGCCAGCTCGATATGAGTCTAAGAAACATGTTATTATTAAAGGAATCGATATTTAAACTCTTTAAATGAGTGATCTTATTGGAAATTTAAGTTGAAGATCTTTGATTACGAAATTACATAGAAGACTGAATGTTGTCAGAATTAGCAAATCTATTTTCACTCATAAAAATATCTTTGTCTCTCTCTGTCCTGAATCACTATGTATGGATGATGAGACTACTCTAAACTCTACTATATCATTGTTCTCACAACAATTTAGGAAAATTCTTAGACATAGGAAAAGAAGATCTCTCAGACGTATGTCTTCTTGCTCAGATGATCAGAATAACAACAAGGTTTGGGTCAACAAAATTTATCCTCAATGTGTGAAATGCCATTGGTTTGGGAATATCGTTTCGGAATGTTCAAATAAGGAATATTACAAGAAAGAAAAATCATGTGTGGCTACTCTTGACTATTGTCCAGTGGAAAATGACTTTGTTCATAAGGAAAGCAATATTACTTACTTTGCTAACGATCATGTTCACGATCATAACAGCATTGACCAACTTTCTCAGTGTTCTCAGTTCTTCCCAGTAGAGCAAGTTAATCTTTTAGGAGATAAAATTTTATTAATGGAGGATATCTTCATTCAAGAAAATTAAAATTTCTTCTGGAAAGAGAAAAACTTACTAATGAAGTTGAGATTTTAGAATGTCAGCTAGATCTCTTCAAAAATGAATAAATAAGATCTAACAAGCTTATTTATGATCTAAAGTCCAACCTTAGTAAGATAAATCGATCCAAGAACTCTAAATCGAAAAAATATTATATGAATTATCAGCAAAAATCTTTCAAGCACAACCGTTGGTTATATCCCTACGGTTCTATTGTGAAGGATAATCAATCAATCTCTAAACACATAAGACTTATGCCATAGTAATCCTTATGTAAAGAATTAATAAGGCCATGCATGCGGAAGTTCATTGTGCCTTTGAAGAACATATCGTATAAGAACAATTCTTCAAACGTTATCCACTCCTTGAGAAAGGATTCTCTTCCCAAGGAAAATTTGAAATGGGTATGTTGATGGTAGATTTTTGACGAAGGCTAAAATCCTAAAATTATAATTTTGCATATTTCCGACCTAGCTTCAGACGAGTATGTGAAATTTATATTTTAGAATTTAGATGTGAAAGCTCATGTTACGACTCTGACTGAGTGTATAGCCTCCCAGAGCATGCATAAATATGTAATCATTAAAGTCTCTCAGTTGATCTTTCAATATTTTGCATATTTCATCAATACTGAACAATTTCAGTATTCACTTCTGTATAAAATCGAGAATGATTGGACGGCTCCTAGATGGATTGACTGTTAGTATAGAGCAATAACGTCTTCAGGATGTCTCAAATGTTCCCTGACTATGCAAAATAAACATTCTGAACGAGTATGATGCTTTTATTATCTCATACCTCGACTCTCGAATAAACATAATGCTCCTAGACAGATTGCCTGCTAGTGTAGAGCCATCCATTAATTAATTCTAGGGCAATATTCATCAATTGAATTCCTAGAAAATAATCTATTTTTATCATAATATCTCATTACTTCAATTCACGGTTTTTCTCAGCTGAATTCCATGGATTAGTAATAGATATTCACTTTTCGGGCATATGGTCCACCACCTAGTAAGCCCCGAGAAAATGGTCCGGGTGTACTTAACAATAATGCACGAACGAGCACCTAAAAATATGGACGAACGAGGAAATATGAAGAGCTAATGAAAGTTGAAAAATTATAATAAAAAATAGGGAAGAGGGGTCATGGGACCAGGCCCACCGGTCGGTCGGCCATGTCACGGCCGTGGATGGTCCCACGCCTCTCCAATTAATTATTTTATTATTATTATTATTATTTCCATCATCTCTTGAAACTCCCTCAATCAGGCAAAACTCTTAGTTTTCCATATTTTTCCAAATATTGCTCAACTCTGGAAAAAAAAACCCTAATCCCACGACTATTAGTTCTTTTTTACCAAAATAACATTATTTTGATATTCTAAATATTGGACACGCGAGAAAAAAACCCTAATTGCTCATTCAAACAAAAATTAAGAATTTCAGTCAAAATCAAAATCTTCTGAAAATCCAAAATATTGCATAAACGTCCAACAAAATACCTAAAACTTTCAAGAATGGACGCACGAGGGACATGGTGGCCCGTGCACCACCATGGCCAGACTAGCCGGTCCCACGCCTCTTCATTATTATTTTAGTAATCATTCATATCTCTCATAACTCTCCAATAATGAATCCTCGTTCATGGACATTTCTCCGCACGCTCAGACGTCCATCCACCACCAATGGCCAACTCTCGTGCCCATTGGATGATCATATTCCTTGACCCACATTGGTCAACTCTCCATCTTCAGGATTCAGGGTTCTCCAAAATTAGGGTTTCGAATTTACGATAATTCGACAAATGCTGATAACTTTTATATTGATCCAACAATCAATATTTTTAATTAATTTAATGTTTGATCCTTCTACCAACATTTTGATTGCTCGATCGTATGAGAGCACCATCATTTGGATGACCATCCATTTGTCCGATCATCTAATGTTTCATTGGACGTCCATCGATCATCCAATTGGACGTACGACCGTCTAATATTCTCTAATACTCTAATCCCTACTTTGTCATTTGACAATTCATGACATAGTAGATCAGGAATGAGCACTCTACATTAGTCATAACTCAACAACATCTGATTTCCTGTCAAATTCTCGACATGTCAGAATAAGTTCATGATTGAGCAATCTCATTGGATGCTCGTTGATCCAAATTATCATAACATCATTATTGCCTCAACTCGTAAAATGATACATCACAATTCATCAGACTCGATGTCTGTGCATTATCCTGTCCCGGCAGACATCTTATGCTCAATTTACAATTCATGAATCTCAGAGCATACCATATTCGTCCATTATGCTCGACTCATCAAGGCTAAGACTCATTGTCTAGCCAATATAAAATTAACTAATTAAATACATCTGCCTTGCAGACTCCATATTCATGAGACATCAATCATGTCACATGGGGGGATATTCACTAGGGTTTTGGTCTGGCGGCCTATAACACGTGTGCACATCCACAATGAGAAATGTGAGTAAGTTGTGCAAGCAGTTGAAGGAGTTAGCAAAGTAGTGGATGGATAATCAACCAATTCTCTCACGCACGTGGAATTAGTTTAACAACGATTTCCCACTTCCCACTCTTTTACGCCCCTGCAACCGTCACACTTACTAGGATCAATGTGTTTACTATTTCTGCAATATAAATAAGTTCATCAATCAAGGATTGAACAGGACAATACTGAAGCAATTAAAATTCATCTTATCTTAACTCAACAGTTCAATAAACTTGCAGAAGTCTCCAACACATCCACAATCTTTCAATACTCATTGATCTCACACACATCTCAGCCTCTCTCCTACATATCGAACCTCATCCCTCTTTGTGATAGAATTGACTTTGGAATGACCATTGTCTTTGTTTGGGACGGAGTCTTACAAATTGATCTCTCAAATTCAAAGCAATTCCTGCAATGCATATTTTTGTTAAAGGTTTAAGCAATTTGCTCAATTGAGGATCCGCCTTGCACAACCCTACACTTTTCCTCAAAAACTAGCAAAACGTTTTCACTCATTAACAGAGTAAAGAGAAAAAATAAAATTCAGAGACCAATCAACCTGAAAAGATGAATATAGTTATGAAATATCTCTAGTATCTTATCCATGGATTGAGGGACAATCTGCTCTGAGGGAAGGCATCGTGAGAATGAGAAGCTTTTCGAAATTTTCTCTGCTTAAACATCATCCCTACGCCCACCTAGTGAGAGGAATTACTCATAGAATGAACCTCATTGTTGGTTTTCATCTTTTCCCTTAGGTGAAAGTTGCAAATAAAAAAGGGTAGGAAAGTATGTTTTAAGTCTTAATAAAAAGGGAGATGAAATATTTTAGAAAATGAAGAAAAAAAATGCTGTCATTCTTTCAGTAGAATGAAAAATCTGATTGTTGTTAAAGGGAAAGCTGTTATAGGGCCTATGACCCATGGATGTGCGGTCCATTAGATGACTAGGTTTTCCCTTACATGTATATAAAGAACATTATGTGTATGTAATAGAGGATGCCTCTTTATCAATAAGAAGTTCTTCTCCTTCTCTAATTGTTACTCCAACACGTTATCATGCACGAAGCTATACCGCAGAGCTAGATTGGATCGGTTAAATTTTTTTTCCATGGATGCGTTACCAGGTATTTCTTTTAAACAAAGAAATTTCGTTTCATAGTATATATTAGGGTTCCATGAAAGCATGATTATCAAACGTAGAGATTTTACCGTTAGATTTTCACGAAAATTTAGTATGTTATACCCAATTAGTCTTTATTTACTCTTTTAAAATTTCAATCAAGTCGGAAAACGATGCAATCTCCAAATTCTGATTTTAGTAGAACTGTCTTCGTTCATAAAACCCTAATTATTACAGCGTCGAAAAACCTAGGTTTCGTATAATTTTAACCGTTGGATTATTCTGTAAATTTTATATGTCGTATATGTTATCCTCATGGAGATACTGTAAAAATTTATAAAGATCCAACTATGGAAAGCACGTGATATTTCCTGCTATGTCCACAGAAACGTGAATCGGAACAGTCATACGACGTCATAAATATCTTTTTATAGAGTTGTTGGATGTCTTTGAAATTTTAATATGTTTGTCTAAACATTGTGATGAAACTACGGTAAAAATTTCATCATGATCGGACGATAATGCATTTGTCTTTCGATCAGAACAGTTGAAAGAAGAATTTTGTCAATTTTTAGGGTTAACGATATGTTTTTGGCTCATATTCTAATAGTTTCAAACTTATTATCAATGGGCCTGGATATTTCATATATAATGAACCATATATGTTTATATTCATTAACCATGACCTTGTCAACCAAATGGACCGGGTCTTGACCAAATAGTTGACCAGACTTTGACTAAATCAATTCGGCTCTAATTTGACCTTTTGAACTCAGAAGTACTTGAGCACCATTAAAGAGTCTATGATGTGGAAGTTTGTGTGCACAAGTACAATACTTTCGTCATAAAAATCTTCAACTTGTAAAGATACACCTTTCAAAGAGGAAGCCATACCTTCAACATTTCCAAGGCGATATATTAACTTCAGACAATGTAATGCTTTGAAGGAAGTTTGTCAAAACATTCATTTTCCCCCAAACTTGAATTTTAAGTGGGATGTAATCCACTTGTTAGACTATAATGATTCAATAACTTTGATAATGATATGTTGTAATTAAAAGCACACCTCACGTTTTGTGGAAAGATACTCACAAAAGTTTCCATGAGTCAGAGATGTAATTCTTGCTCCAGTAGTAATGATACAAAGTAAATGTATCTACCTATAATGGGACAAAGATGTAATTTTGACTCATACCAAAGAGAGTTGCAAATCTTGGTATAAGCATTTTACTGAGAATGATACAAGAGTTGTAATGCAAGTATCATATATTAGTAGTCAACTACAAGAGATATGGGGAGTTTAAAGGAAAACGAACACCACTATATTCTTGGAGAAGGTCATGCCGTAGATATCAACATTAATGGCAACAAGAAATTTTCCAAGTCAATACACTTACCCATTTTTTTCTTACCTTTATTCAATCGAATTCGTATGGTTAGATTCTATATTTTGATCCTAAAATGTTGTCTACATGATAGTTTGACATATATTTCATTAGCTAAAATAAAGAATTTTTTTTTGCGAAGAATTAAATTCATTGTATGCACTTATGGAATGAAAAGTATATCATTTTCATGAGATTGAAATATTCTAAAGAATCTGAGATATACTCAAAAGTACTTGAGTTATAAGGATCATTCGTACATTATGATGAAAAGTATATCATCTTCATGAATGGTAACACTCTAAAGTAAATGGGATAGATTTTCTTTTGTTACGTAATAAGGTCACACCACTTATTACACGAAACTCTTAAGGAATTTAAATTAGTTGTTGAACTATTTCCTTATAATGTGACTACAAGGATTGGATCATCGGGCGCAGCATTGCTCAAAATTACTAGTTATAGTTCCCAAGAAGTTTTGCGTTTGGAAAACTACTAACACATATTATACATATAAGGGCTCACCACCCCTTGAAAATACTAGCTAGTGCACATCAAAAGGACTTGATGGTTATTGCATGTTTAATATGATCAATGTAGAGCATCCTATACCCCCATGGTCTCGCAAAGGCTATCATCAAAGGTTACAGATGGTTCCTAAGGCATGCTTATGCGTACAAACCTACCCTTAACTGCTTAGGGAATATGCAATATTACACGCATCTTCACTTATTCGTTTTAGACCCACAATTGGTCAACCATTCTTTGCGTACCAGTTGGTAACTGGATATAAGCCTGGCATTTTTTTGTTCTTACATAATTTTGGTTGAACTATATATGTTCCCTTACGAATTCACATCGTACTATGATGGGTCATCAAAATGATCAAGTGACTATGTTGGACAAGAATTTCCAACAATTATCCGCTATTTTAAAACCTTTAGCAGGAGATCACTTACCGCTAGATTTACGGGTCGTCATTTTGATGAGACAATCTTCCCATTGTTAGGGAGAGATAAGAAAAAGTATTTTCTAAGGGAACGACATGAATTTTCGTTGTGTGTTCCCACTGTGTCTCATATTGATTCTAGTACTCCACAAATGTAAATGTGAAGTGACAAAGAATAATCGATTTTCAGAATGTACACTGATGTCGCTAAAGTGATGAGATCATACATACCAGCTGCAAACCTAACTGCAAGGTTACGAATCCTCAATAAGGGATATACACCATAGACTAAAGTGTTGCAACTACAGTTAGTGGAAGTGTGGTTGAGGCCGTGGCTCCATAAAGGAAGATGGAGAGACCACCAGATTCGATCAATGCTCACCTAGAAAGGAAGTAGATGAGTAAGGCACAACCTATAATTTGTATCATTAATGAAATCATCTCATTTGATTGTCTCTGATTATGTCCATGAATCAAAACTGGAGGACGCTCCGAAGTTTAATGATTCCAAAGAACAATGAAATCCTAAAGGATTATGAGAACACACACGAGTCAATGGAAAGATCGTGCGAGCATATTAATGATTATTTTTATATATAGTTGCTCAATGAAATAGAGAAGTATGAGATTGAACCATGCTTTTTATTATTTAATGTCAACAAAGAGCATATTTGGCCTACACAATCCAGGTAGAACTTGGTTCTTTGACAAATATACAGGTATTTGGTGTGGTAGTGTAAACCAACCAAGTGTAAATCCTATGGGACATACATGATTATTTGTCATAAAGCACAGTGGGAAGAATGAAGTCTCAAAGTATCAAGACTCTCCTTGTGGCGCGAGGTTTCTCACAAAGCCCTGGAATTGTCCTCTAGTAATGAACGTTATAGCGTTCCGCTACTTAGTTAGCTTGGTAATTTCAAAAGGACTTGAAATGCAGCATATATATATGGTTGTTAGTATCTCTGAAAGAATCAAGAGATAATAGATATTTACAAAAGTACTTGATAGCCTTTTGTTTCCCAAATCAAGTGACTCTAAACTACAGAGTGCGTTTACAGTTAGATAGAACACTCATTTATAAATTAAAGTAATCAAGCGGATGTGGTATACCCGTCTAAGTGGTTATTTGATTTGGAGGGGATAGACAAGTAAGTTATTTTTCCTTGCGTATTCACAAGAAAGTTCTTGATTTGGAATTGTATCTATCTATGTCAATGGTACAGACATGATGGGTACTCTTGATGTAATAAGAGACCTTAAGAGCTATTTGAAATCCGAATTTTAGATGAAAAATCTGGGGAAAGCTCGACCGAATACTGAGCTTGTGGTATATTATTCCACCAGTTTGCATATGTCTAAAGTTGTCAGGCAATTTAACAAATACATGCATCCTGATAGCACTCCCATGATTAGTTGAAGTACAAAATAAGTAAATGACAATTTCGTCTACAAAAAGATGACGAAGATGTGTTGGGATATGAAATTCCCTTATCTAAGTGCAATAGACGCATTGTTGTACTTAGCATAATGTACTCGACCAAATGTTACATCCTCAGTGAACTTGTTAGCTAGATATAGCTCAGCGCCAACGCAACGTCATTGGAATGGTATAATGAACGTAATCATATACTTAAAAGTAACCACTGACATGATTTTGTTTTATCCCTGCAAAGACATAAAAAAGGAATGCTAAAGGAACTGCAATCCAAAGGTTGTTGATTATGAAGGAAAAATAATATCTTCTCCAACGAAAGTAATTAGGGGGAGATATGGTAGACTATTTTCTAAGTCATTACCGATATTCATTTTCGAAAAGTACATGACTAAAGGAACTGTCTGGAACAACTCTAAAAGTAATCAGGGGGAGATGCCGACATCATGGGGAGGATCCAAGGATATGATGTCGACATATTTTACTTCGAAATTGAAGCTGTGTTGTACTCTTTTTCCCTCCGATCGAGAATAGTTTTTCCAAAAGGGTTTTGTTACTCGACAAGGTTTTTAGCGAGACAACACTAAAAACATCAAGTATGTTGAATGTTGAAGACATAAAGATCGTGTTGATATTACTGAAAATATCTGAATCAAAGAAATGAAACGCGATATTCTATTAAGCAACGTAACTTCCAGAATCAACAACATGGTCTTATAAACATTCAAGTCACCAAAGTAAAGTGTGATAAACTCCTTCTGACTGCATTAGACTAATAAAAATTTTATGACATCAAGAGGAGCATCTAATGGTGTGTTGAACTATTTTCCTTCACCGAGGTTACTTTTTCCCACAGGGTTTTGTTACTCGGCAAGGTTTTTAATGAGACAACAACAAACACCGGGAATGTAATTTCCCAACTAAGGCTATTGTCTTTCCCACGAGGATTTTCTGCCTTAAAAGTTGTGAAGCAACTAGTCAACTTCAACGGAGCAAAGTGATCATCTGCAACGGATCACCTTTACTTGGATCTATCACGTTGTACTCTTTTCCCTCCGCCAAGGTTTTATCCCACTGGGTTTTCCTTGTCAAGGTTTTAGTGAGGCAACATATTGGAGTCCAACTATGTTCTAAGTTTGCTTAACATTGTACTCTTTTCTTTAGTTCAGGTTTTGTCCCTCTGGGTTTTACTGACGAAGTTTTAACGAGGCAATTAACTTAGACTCGTCGATCTTTGAAGATCGTATTGCATGTGATGAACTACATGTAAAGTACGAGACAACATGTGAAGAGATGTACCAAGGTTTTATCCCACTGGGTTTTTCCTTGTCAAAGTTTTAGTAAGGCAATTGATTTCGGCACAAGTCATCAAGGAGACAACGACATTTGAAGAACTCCATTCGAAGCACTACATCTGGAGTTTCATTGTTGAACCACACAAGGGGGAGTGTTATAGGGCCTATGGCCCATGGATGTGCGGTCCATTAGATGACTAGGTTTTCCCTTACATGTACATAAAGAACATTATGTGTTTGTAATAGAGGATGCCTCTTTATCAATAAGAAGTTCTTCTCTTTCTCTAATTGTTACTCCAACAAAAGCCAAAATATTTGGGGGAAAGCTGATTTTCGGTCAAATATGTTTGGCCTTGAGTCAGTTGGGGTGCAAATATAAATTACTACTAAAATTCATCCCTAACCTTAGTTCTTCCTCTTAGACTTTTACCTCTACCATCACAAGACAACAAAAGTGATGAATCATATTTTGGTAGGCGACTGCAATTCGAAGCTCAGTATATATCCTAAGCCTACTTAAAAAAATATGACTCTAGTAAATAAAGAGAAGTGTGACTGGGGACTGCACACATCATCCTATCCCTGACAACAATCAAAGATTCAGAAGATAGCTCAAGAGATGCTTCTGGATACATAGTATTTGAGAACACCCATTGCCCCACATCAACAAGAAAGCACCTCACATCCCTTATCTTAGTCCTTGACGCCTCCGGAGAATCTTGTACTTGTAGTGTTCCGAGCATCCTATTACCAGATCCAGAGGAGTACAATAAACTTATGATTCTAAAGACCAGCGGTATAAAAAAACAGACAGTATGGTGCTTGGCTATAGGATAATGAATACTAAGTTTTCGTTTTAAAGAAATATGGGTTCATCATCCAAAAATTGAAATATAAGGGCTAATGATGAACCCAAAAGACTAGTTAACAGATATTGAGTATTCGCGTTATGTGCCAATTAAGTCATGACTTAGCTATTTAGGAGAATAAGACAAATCAAATCCTATAGTAGTTGTCCTTGGCTATATATTTTATAGCCAAAACCAAGACAAATTATCCATCATCATACTTTCCCTGAAAACGCGGTGTAATTGCCCACAAAACCAAGTGAAATATATCGTTGACCAATCATATTAAGGCCTTTGATCGGTCCTTTAACCAACAATTTGAATCTCAAAACCATCCAAAGACATAAGTATAAAGGCTAATGTTCGACCAAAAAGTTACTTTACGGACATTAATGTCACCATACAAAATATACATACTTAAAAGTCTAAGCCAAAACTCTCTGTGCAGAGGCAATTGAGATCTAAAACATCTATTTAAACTCTTAAGTACATAAAATAATTCAAAGCAAAACCCCTTACTGAAATTTATATAATAGAAAACCCCTCAAGTGATACAAGTACAATACTCATAAAATAACAAACATTGAAAACAAAAATTTATATCGACTTGCTAAAGCTTTCATCTACGAATATAAAGACCTTCACGTACACCATCGCATGTATTTAACTAAAACTGAAGTGGAATGAGTGAGCAGATAATCCGAAAGTGGTTCTCAGTGGAAAATATAAATCTCAAGGATTCACTAACATGCTTCACGGTTCTTAAAGAATAATAAGTTAAAGAGCAACAATGAATTAAAAAGTCAACAATATATGCATCAAGAAACAAGTTCTACCTAACCTCGCCCTACTCATTGGAGAAGGCGACGCTAGAACAACCCTAATCAATAATGATAGCACCGTCCACATGAAGTGTTCCACCCAAATCATGATTCAAAATATTACCATCAAGATGAGTTAGGTAGACAATCAAGCATAATATGCACACGAATGAATTCCCCAAAATAAAATAGTATGTATATTAACCGTAGAAACACCGGCCTACTAAATATTATTCAAACAGTGTAGCGTGTCCTATTATCTCAATAAATTAAATAATATTCAACCAGAGTAACGCCGACCTACTAATAATATTCAAACAGCGTATCGCTGCCTTACTCAACTAAGCAAGGAGTTGTGGGGACTCATAGACACTCCTGGGGGGGAAACCACGGAACGCATATTACACGCACACCCGAAGTACACAAAAACATGCACAGAGATAGTAAAGACACATCATGCTTGCGGATAGAATGAAACCTTAATGATCATAAGAAGACTACAAGATCCACCTCATTTAATTACAGGCCACACATATACCTTGAAATTCTCTGATCCACTGGTGTACTATTCGTATAGGCTGATGTTAATACTAATTATTTTTTGATCATACGAAAACACTAAGAAATATCCAGAAGCTTATATGATAAAGAAAACATAACCGATACACGAATAAATGACACACATAAGGATACCACTGGCCAACTTAGCTTTTTAATCAACTCAAGACTAACGAAATTGGTTTGTCTTGTAAATAAGTGGATCCCTAGTTTGACTCACTTTGATTAACTGATCACAATTGATCTGGCTCGTCCCTTTGCAGTTAATTTCATTAATACCGTTTGATATTAGAGTTTCCTATCAGCGTAGAGAGGTTCTGATATTCAATTATCCTTATATTTTTGTATTTTTCTGATTTTTTTTCCTGCCCAAAATGCTCACCTCAAGGTTAGTGATCTAGTACAAAATAATCAAATTTCTGAAGACATACTTCAATTTTTCACTACTGTTGATCTTCTACTTATTCAAAATGGTAGAGAAACACTAGTATGGTGTGCAAGTCAGATTGGTTTTTTCTCAGTTGCTTCTGCTCTGGACATTTTCAGAAAGCACGTGCCTAAACTGAATTGTTTCAAGAAGATATGCAAGAATGCAGTTCATCTCACCGTTTCAAGTAATATTTGGAATATGATTAAAAATTCTTGTTCTACTGATGAAAATCTTAGGAAAAGAGGTTTCCATTTGGCATCTAGATGTTATCTATGTCATAAAGAGCAGGTTTTCGTAGAGCATATCTTGTGAACTTGTGACTTCAGTCAGATCCTCTTGTCTTGGCTAGGAGGTATTTTTCATTTCCTAAAGCCCTCGTCTTTTGAATTTGTTCTGAATATGAGTCAAGCTAAAAGTCCCATGGTACAAGAAATCGAGTATGTGGTTGCTTTCAACTTGATGATGGAGTTGTCGTTCTTAAGAAATCTTATTTGCTTTGAGGATGAGAAATCAGATAAGAAAAAAATCAAGAGTAAAATCTTAAGAATAACTCATGAATGTTGAATCGGATTTAAGGGATATAAGTGGAACAATGCTTATGATCAGAACGTTCTTCTGGTTTTTAACATCTCTTACAGACAGACTCAAAATTTTAAAATGATTGAATTATACTTCAACTTCCCAATGCTGATGAGATCCTTCATGTTGTAATGGAGCTTCTAGAGGAAATCCAGGTAATGTCAAGTTATGGATTCTTAGCAAGAAATCATTCTAGTTCCTTCTTATATTATGAATCAAGGGGTATGGGTATTACAACAAATTACATTGCTGAATGCAATGCTAGAGTTCGTGCGATGGAGTGGGCTATCGAAAACCATTATTTTAGAGTTAGAGTTTCAGTCTGACTTAAAGCATGTATAATGGCTTTTATGAGTCAAAAGTTTCCCTGAATTTTCCATTCAAGATGGAATAGGATCATACATAATTTGTAGGTGGCTCATTTTCGGCATGTTATAGGGAGATAAATTTCTCTGCTGATTTTTTCGGCAAAAATAGAGTGTTCTTGCATAGAGGTGAAAAAAGATCTTACAGGTCAAGAGCGGAAAATATGCTCAGATTGGAATTCCCGGATATTGCTTATTATCAATTTGAGGAATAACTTTGTGAATTTTTTTGTTTTATCTCGTTCTTTTAGTCTAAAGGCCTAGTACAGTCTGGTAGTTTTTTTTTGTGCCGTGAACTTTAAACATGCTGTCCTCTGAGCTCATTTTCTTTTCTTTTGTATTCGTTGACTTTATTTTCTTAATAAAGTTCTTGTTTTTTTATTTAAAAAAATACTGATATTTTTCTAGTGGACTATTTATTTATTCAAGCTATAAATTAAACTCGCCGGATTGGGGTATACTCAAACTAATTGGGATATACAGGAATTTAAGTAGACTTAGAAGTAAGGCTAAAGGGTGACCAAAAGGGGTAAAGTCTTGAAACTACACTTGCTAATTCAAATTAAATCTAACCTATTGGTAATGTCAATTTCATTTACTCTTTTTCTTCTCCATCTTCATAAATCTAATGATTGATTCCTTTCTCCTTCTCTATATTTCATCGTTCATAAATGGAAAAAAAACCATCGATTAGATAAATTAATTCTTTCAAACTCTATCTAGTAGTTTTTGTTTTGAATCCATATTAGATCGAAAAAATTGAAATTGTTGAATTTCAACTGTGTGGTCGTCAGGGTATCTCTTCGTCTACCTTGGCGACTAGTATTAGTCGTTAATTATCTTCATAGGTTTAGTATCGTGACGACTTTTCATCTCTGAAAGTGACATTTACAGGGTCGTCATGGTATTCATCCTTATACTTTGCCGACTAGTTTAAGGTCGTCATGTTTGGAAAACTTGAACCTTGCCGACCAATAATCTCTATGAAACAATTTCTCTGTGTACATATTTGCTATTAGTCATGGTTGGGGAAACTACTTTGACGACTTTTTGTTGGTCGTTACTTTGTGCAATTTTGACCATGGCGACCAATAACAACTAAAATCAACCTTTCTATGTGTCCCGTTTTTCATCTAGTCGTCATGTTATTTTATTTGTAATCGTGACGACCTTGTGTATAAGAGTTTTAGTCGTCAGTGTTTGGAATTCTCGACCTTGACGACTAATCATGTATTGTAACACCTTTCTTTGTATGAGAAATCTCATTTGATCGTCATTATGGTTTGTTATCAACATGTCGTCTATAAAGGGTCGTCATCTTCGATTTCAGTTCAGCATGCCGACTTTTCATCCTGTAAATTTCTAAAAATGTTGATTCTTTCTGTAGTTCGGAGAATAAAACCATTGAACAGCTGTGCAATTCCCTTTTTAGAAGTGTTTGGCTAGTGTAGTTTCATTTGAATTGATAATATTATTACCCGATATAAATTACATTTGAATGTCATATTTTATTGATCATTGCTGATAGTCAAAATTAAGTATCCGCGCAACAAGCTATTAAGCCATGGCTTAGCTATTTGGAAGAAATAAGTAAATCAGTGCCCATAGTGGTTGTTCTTGGTTATATTGTGGCCAAAACAAGAGAAGTCATCCATCATAATGCCTGCCTTAACGGGGCCAACGCCCTCGAAACCAAATGAAATAGAAGAAAGAAAGACCGACACTATAGTGCTTGGCGAATGATGGACCCAAAAGGTAGTTTAACAAAGCGTAATTAAGTGATTATCTATTACCACTAGCTTGACACACTGAAACATGACTTTGAAAGTTTGAGAGTATAAATGTGTAGCACTGCTTCTACAGTCTACACTACCTGGTTCTCATAATGGAAGTTGTAATTTGAACAGAAGATCGGATTTCATTTTCGAGAACAGAAAATATGGCTAGTGCCCATTTTTTCTTATTACTGTCATTTCCATTCAGTGTAAACATAACAAAGGATTTTCCACCAAAAACAACAAAACCAACAAGGGAACTCTGTGCCTAGTTAGCAATTCGGGGTACGGGTAGTAGTTCGGGACGGCATACGTACGGGAATTATACGGATTCGGATAGGTCAGATTCGGCCAAAAATCTGGTCAACGGTTCGTTGTTCGGACAGTAGTTCGGAACGGCATACGTACGTGCATATTCGTTTTATAAATGTGAGTTTAGCACTTAAAATTCGGCTTACATATATGATAAATTGATAAGTATTATGACCTTATTACGAGACTAATTTTATTTGTATATGATTTATAAGATGGAAAAAAACATTTTAGCGTGATTATTTAACAAGAAGTAAACAATTGAATCACATAAATGTATTATAAAACGAGTTTATAGACTTTTAAACAAAAAATCAACACATAAAACACTGGTTAAACAACTACCAATAGAAAAATTTAATTGAATTATTGTATTTAAATATAAAGTATATACAAAATCAAACAAAAACCAATCAACAGAACTCTGGTCAGAGAGTTACCTATGGGAGTTTTAGTTCGGAAATATCATTCAGATTCGGTCATTTCGGATACGTTCGCGAATCATTCGTGAGGTCCATATAATCCGCGAACTAGGTTCGGAGTTCAAATAGTTCGGAAGTATCATTCGGATTCGGTCAGTTCGGATACGTTCGCGAATCATTCGGGAATGATTCGGAGAATTACTAACTAGGACTCTGTGTAGTACTCCTTTTAATACTGGGTATAAATTAGAATTTTGTAGCACATTTATAAATGTTAGCCTTTGGAATTCTCCCCGCGAAATGAATGCCAGCACTGGATGCATGTTTAGCGTGTTGCATAGATTAGTTTGTTTCTTTTCTATAGGGCCTCATTTGCTTCTTGCATAAATGATGCGCGCTGCAGCGTCATTTATGTTTTAGATGTTGAACCGAGTACCTTCGTAATCCAACATAACGTTGTTGTTGCTATTCTTACACGTAAAACCAACTATCTGCTCTAAAAGTTCCTTTGGCCACCTCTAATTCCAAAAAACAAGCAGTCCCCAAGAAAAATGGTTCTATTCGGATGCATATCTATTATCTTGACCCATTAGGCCTATTCTTATGCACGTGCCAAAAAAAAACTGTTTGGCATACCAGGTGGCATGGCAAACCAATTGCGCCACTATGGGAAAACCACTAAGCAATAGACTTTCTAGCGGGCGATATTATGAATAACGCCAGCGATAATCACTATATCGCTGGCGTTAATGTCTTTATCGCCAGCGTTATTGACTCTAGCGCCAACGGCTAGTTCTTTATCGCTATAAATATGTAACTTTCAAACTCAAAACTTACCCCAAATTTTTTACACAAAAAATTTCTCTTTTTCTCAATCTATTCTCTATTTCTCAATCTAATTTATTTGTTCTATTTTCTCCAAATGGCACAATTAACCCAACTTGATTCGGCAACGCAACTTGATTTTTCTGGAGTAGTGCTTGAAGGTGCCGTTAAAAAGATTTGTGATAGTTATAAAGAAATTGGTAAGAAGCAAAGAAGTCTTCAAGTTTTGGATATTAACCAACTCAAAACCGCAACTAAGAAAAGGCAAAGAAAAGTTCAAGGCAAGGAAAATCAAGGCAAAACAAATTTGAAGCCAAAGAAGAAGATAAACAAAGGAGACTCCGTTCATGAGCGCATTGATTGGAAGTTTTGTGAAATGAAGAAGATAAACAAGATGAAGAACATTGTCCCAAATTTTTATTTTTAATGACTTTCCAATTATTGTCTAGTTTTATGTCTTGTAAAATGACAATTAATGATTATATCGAAGTTTAATGAATTTGAAAATTTGACGAATATTGTTGAAAATTAATATTAATTCTATTCTTAATCCAATCTTACAATTAATAATTTAAACAAATATTAAAATTTAATACTTAGACAATTAAGAAATTAAAACATAAGAACTTAAGTGGACAATTGAGAAATTACAACATAAATGTTGGACAATATTTGGGCAAATATCTTAAAATCTCGAAACATCTTTCAAAATGGATTTTTTTTTCCATAGATGCGACGATATTCCGCACGACAGCTTTGTTGAAGTTCCATCGTGGTTTCACCACTTCTCAAGTTTGGACCTTCTTGTTGAAGTAAAGCAACATACCTAGTAACTTCCTGCTTAATTATAGTGAATCGCTGAATCAACTCTGAAACATCACGATTGTAGAGGTTCATTGTTAAAATTTCCAAAAAATCCTTTGCCACAATGTTTGGGGATGAAATGCATCCTCAGTAAAATAAATATACTTCCTGCAAATACATTCACCTTCCGCAGTAGTGAATTTTGGTTTTCGCCTCATAAATTGACGTCTCCTAATTTCACTTTCCACATTGGAACGATCAACAACTCTTTGATTTTCTGCAGCACGTTGGTTTGCTACGTGAAAAAGCGGGGGTCTAACAACCACACCCAATATTTCTCTTAGCAATCTGTATGGACAAACTCCAATATACTTTCAAGAGAATCAACTAGACAGTTAGACTCAATCTTAAGAAAAGTATATCAAAGAGTTTATATCTCAATTTCTCAATTCAATCAGCAATCAAACAAATATGAATTTGCGAGCCTGATTGAATAAAAGAAATAACTTGAACGGTACCAAAGACCAATGTTCAAGTGTCAGTCAATTCGATCAACAACCCAAAGGACGGATTCAAGAACTGATTGATCTTAATGCACAACCTGTGATATTTCTATTATATAAACAAATATAATGCGGAAAAGAAATAACACAAACACCAGAAATTTTGTTAACGAGGAAACCGCAAATGCAGAAAAACCCCGGGACCTAGTCCAGATTTGAACACCACACTGTATTAAGCCGCTACAGACACTAGCCTACTACAAGTTAACTTCGGACTGGAATGTAGTTGAACCCTAATCAATATCACACTGATTCAAGGTACAGTCGTGCTCCTTACGCCTCTGATCCCAGCAGGATACTGCGCACTTGATTTCCTTAGCTGATCTCACCCTCAACTAAGAGTTGCTACGACCCAAAGTCGAAGACTTGATAAACAAATCCGTCTCACACAGAAAAGTCTATAGAATGAATAAATCTGTCTCCCACAGAAATACCCAAGAGTTTTTGTTCCGTCTTTTGATAAATCAAGGTGAACAGGAACCAATTGATATACAGGACTTATATTCCCGAAGAACATCCTAGAAATATCAATCACCTCACAATAATCTTAATCGTATGGTAGCGAAACAAGATATCGTGGAATCACAAACGATGAGACGAAGATGTTTGTGACTTCTTTTTATCTTTCCTATCGGAGATTAAATCTCGAGCAAATCTTAGAGAAGATAGTACTCAATCACGATAGAAAACAGCAAGATCAGAACACGCAACTACAGAGAAAATAGTTGGGTCTGGCTTCACAATCCCAATGAAGTCTTCAAGTCGTTAACCTACATGGTTTCGTGAAAAACCTAAGGTTAAAGGAGAATCGACTCTAGTCGCAACTAGTGTCACACAGGTGGTGCGGGGATTAGGTTTCCCAATTGCTAGAGTTCTCCTTTATATAGTTTTCAAATCAGGGTTTGCAATCTAAGTTACCTTGGTAACAAAGCATTCAATATTCACCGTTAGATGAAAACCTGATTAGATTCAAGCTAATATCTTTCAACCGTTAGATCGAACTTAGCTTGTTATACACAAATGAAATGTTCTTTCATTCAGATAAGGGTAACCGTACCTAAACATGTGCACATGGTTGGTTCAACAATAGTTAACCGAAGTTAGCCATATGAGCACTTTCATATTAACCTTATTCATCTTGATCACAACTAGTTCAAATGACTCAAATGAAACTAGTTTCTAGAGTTGTTCAATTATTTATAATCTCATAGAAGTATACAAGACACAATTGAAGCAAAATCGATTTTGATTCACTCGAATCAAGTCATGAACATTATAGCCACGGTTTGCAAAAGATTGCATTCCTTATTATATATAAATGTATTAGTTCATGAACAAACCGATTTTAGAACATCATTCACTTAGGTATGCAAACGGGTACGCATACCTTAGTGACCGGACTGGGTTTGGGTTCGCCAGTAAGCGAACGGGTACACATTCCTTAGTACACTTCCAAATTCCAGCAGAAATTCACGGACCTAAACCTTATGCCAGTACGCGTACCGGTATGTGTACTTAGGTACCCGGAATTTCACAAACCATCAAGTACGCATATGGGTATGCATACTATGGTTCCCGGACATGGATTACATATATGCAAGCAGGCATACTATGTTAAAATCCAATTATTCTAAACTCTATTTCAATCATTGAAACTTTCTTAGAGGATGACAATAGTTGTTTTCACGAACTATTGGCATCAAAGCGATTTTTTAGTTATTGAAATAATCAATAAGAAACATTCTCGGTTTACGTCAAATGATTGTCTCACACAAATCATGTAAGATGTTACTAGGCAATTTTCACATGATCATCTTTTGACTTGCGTCAAGAATAAGATGAAATTGGTTAAAGCGAAAGCTTACCAACACATATTTTGAGAAATATGTAAGCGAGTTAAACTCAGCTCGAAATATCAAATGTGTATAATTGAATACTATATAGTAATACGACTTTTGTCTCAATATATGAGATAGAGTAGAAATAGACTTTCTGAGTGATAGATGAGTTTCAGTCTCCACATACCTTTTGTTGATGAAGTTCCACAAGCTCTCCTTAGTAGTTCTTATTCT
>JAJJMB010010315.1:5560849-5635695 GCA_023531105.1 Papaver atlanticum | reverse complement strand
TATCCTAGTCCGAGACATCACTATAAGTAGACTAGAAATCAAGACTTATAGTTTTGATCACTTAACATTGACAAACAAGCTTGAGATAACAACGCTTGCGAGTTCGACCGAGCAGTGCTCTAACAATCTCCCCCTTTGTCAATTTTAGTGACAAAACTATCAATACATATGGATTACAAAATAAATAAAACTTTGTAGCTTCCCATTTAAATGCTTTGATCTTCTTGGTTCTTCAACATTACTCGAAATCTTCGTCACTTCCAAGTACTCCATGATTCTAAAGGTGTTCAATTCAGCATCACAGTTGTTGAAGATCCGTAGCTATAACAATGAGAAAACAGTTGCTCTCAATCATTATTATATAGTGTCATAGTATTATTACACAACATCAAAGTTCAATTGTATCACAACTTTTACAACAATACTATGGTGATATGTATCACTCCCCCTTAGTCAATACTTCATCTCAACATGGAAACCACTCCCCCTTACATAATGATCCGTAAACCATATGTATTTGTAGTGTGAACTACACATTAATTCTCCCCCTTTTTGTCAATAAAAATTGGCAAAGGTACGAAAACTAGTGGGATCCTCATGAAATTTTCATAGAGATACTTCATGACCAAAAGAAATAAACATATCAACTTTGTTTAGATGCAATCACATAGTCGAAACTAAATGCATTCATCAAGGAGTTTATAAAGATACAAGAAACCCCCTACAATGTGAAAAAAAACCGAATTAAAGTTTTTATAAAACAAGAAGGTGAAGATTTTTAATGGTTTGGTTTTTGTTTCCTTTGCAAAAGCATCATCTTCTTAATTGGTTTTTCTCCTGGTGAAAGGAGATATATCACTTGCAGTAGCTTATATGACATGTCATAAAAATATTGATATTGGCAATTGAGCTAATTTTGCCATTGTCTAATATTTTATGACACGTCTTATGAGCTACCTTGCAAGTCATTTTTAATGGTTATTTTCTCCGACTGAAAGGATATCAATGATATTTCACTTGCGCTAGCTTATATGACATATTATAAAAATAGTCAAAATTGGCAATTGAGCTAATTTTGCCATTATTTACTATTTTATGACATGTCCTATGAGCTACCTTGCAAGTCATTTATAACCAAATCCAGATATAAAAGATGAAGCCGATCAATTGTACTGGAGCTCAAAGGCTAATGAAGATTTTTCAGTTAGAAATTTTTACAGATGGTTACTTGGAAAAAACCCTAAAGAAGCTTAGTTTCCTAATAAATATGTTTAGTACCATAACATACCCACCACTAAGATCAGTCTTTTTCATATGGCACTATGGTGTTGTTGCCTTGGGATTTATTGTAGGATTTTTGGGACAGTTCATTATTTGCCTCTAAACAGCCTGCTTCTATCTCCAGACAAAAAATGTGCAACTTTTGTCTCTGTGAATACTCCGAGGATATTTTAATAGCTTGAAAGCCTTGAATGGATCTTTAAAAAAAGAAAAATAATATGCGGTGAGCGTGGATTGAACACGCGACCTTCATATCTTCAGTCTGACGCTCTCCCAACTGAGCTATCCCCGCATTTGCTGGACAGTTCAGCGCAACAGTAAAAGAGTTCGAAATGCCTCTGCACTACCTGGTTCTTATAATGGAAGTCGTTTGGTTGACCTCAAAGACTCGTACAATCAATTCCATTAAAAAGTACTAGTACACTATAAACATAACCAACAAGGAAACTGTGGTTAAAATCAGAATTTTGTACGACATTTGCATAATCTTTTAGCCTTAGGAATTCTCCTCGCGGAATTTTTGTACGACATTTGCATAATCTTTTAGCCTTAGGAATTCTCCTCGCGGAATGAGTGCCAGCACTTATACATGTTTAGTGTGTTGCATAAATTAGTTTGTTTATTTTCTACCGGGCTTCAGTTGCCTCTTTGCATAAATGATGCGTGCTGCAGCATCATTCATGTTTTACATGTTGAACCGAATTCCTTCTTTATCTGACAACGTTTTTGTAGCTATTGTTACACGTAATTTGAGTTCCTGACTGTTATGAAGGATCAACACTGTGTCTGTGTGCATCTATTAAATCGAATAATTCGTCTCCAATTCTAAATCCAAGCATCCTTGCCATGTCGCTCGTCTTCAACTTCGGTTTTGGAACATTTTGTTCCTTCAACCATGAATACACAATGAAAACTTTTTTCATCACGAATAACTCCAATGCCTCAGGATTGAACACAACTCCCATTCTCATGCTCATCTGTCAGGAGAGAAGAAAAACACATATTACGATCACCAATTCAAGGTTTCATGTTATCTAAGCCTCTTTTGTCCTCTACACATTGGTGCAATAGGTCATTCTTGTAAATTGGTGGATGTAAACTAAGAATAACGATTCAGACGTTATATTCTGAGTCTGTAGCCATTGAGTCAGGTGTTTATGACAATTGTGCTAGAAACTGACTCAGACTCAAGTAGGGTTGACACACCTGAGTAGTAAGGACAAACACCACATAGCAGAGAATGCTACTTACCTGGTGAGGAACTACCATAGCTGCATATCGTGCAAGCTCTCCAGCACGCCAATCCAACACCACGGGCAACCATGGATAAGTTGCATCAAGTCTCACAAACCACAGTCTAATATCAGGGAACTCGGACAGTTCTCGAGGATCGTACGGGTCTTCTCTTGTATAATTCAAGGTAAAACCAACTGTTTGCTCTAGAAGTTCCTTTGGGTCAGCTGCAAACAATATTTACACGCGTCTTTAACAAGTGTACAGAAGAACTAACTAGCATTGGTGATAAAAGAATGTTGATCGACATATCCAGTGCTGAACTTAAAAATACCTTCTGCAAGCGACTTAATTCCACTTATTCTAAGTAATGGAGACAGGTCGAGACGCTGTATGTTTTCAGTATCAACAACTATCTCAAACCGCCCTTCTGTTGGCGGCATTGGCGGTGTAACTTGTGATTTATCTGTCAATCAATGTCTGCTTAGTTATACAATTAGAGAATAAAAATCAGACAAAAATTGTTTTCATTTAGAACTAATAAGACCCACAGACCATTTGGGGTAGAACTGAATTTCTTTTGTAAAACCTGAATGTGTGGTACTTGTATTCTTCTAGAAGTATATAGTCTTACCTTGTTCATCTTCGTCAGTAAGTGATAGATCAAAATTCCCTGAAGGATTGAATGCAACCGAGGCCATGAAATTGTGTCGTCGACATATATGTGAAATGGGGAGAGATGGAACTGGATTTGATGAAATGGGTTTGCAAGAACTCCATGAAGTATATGAAGCAGCAGGATGGTTCGGTTTGGGAAGAAGAGGATATGAGGATGTGGTAGCTGCCAGGAGAGACATTCAGAAGGTGGTTTATCTGTAGGAGAGAAGTCTATGGAAGGCATAAACAGTTGGTTTGTCTGGGTCAAGTTTTATCTCATCTTTGTAATGTTCATCACATTCACTCATTTCACATGCTTTGGGCACCCTCATTTCACATGCTTTGGGCACCCTCATTTCACATGCTTTGGGCACCCATCTGATGCCTGAGGGCATCCACAGTTGCCTTTAGTATTGAATCATTTGATGCTCTGTTCTTTTGTAATATGTAGTGGCAAATTTTATATGATGCGATACCCTTATGTTATCAAGCTAGCCAATCTCAAACTTGACTTACAAAAATTGTTCTCATTAACAGAAAGGTAACCTTGGCATCCAACACTGATGCATCAAATCAGGAATCATGATATAAGAAAATATCAAGAACGATATTGTTAAGGATAGCAAGGAACAAAACTCTCTTATAAAATAAAAATATGACCAAAAGAATGTGAATGCCAAACAGAGACTTTATACTGGATACTGTTTTGACATAACTAAACCATAATATCTAGCTAATCAGCTCCTTCTAACCTATAGGTAACACTCGCGATTTGTCAAAAAAGTACGAAATAAACACCTCACATTGCTGTAAAGGCCTTCTTTCCAGCACCAGTTGAAGACCCTGCTGGGATGACCTTCAATACGTTAAACCTCACTGTCTTCGACAATGGTCTGGAAACAGGCAAGAAAAATAATACCATTCAGTAACTAAAAACGGATTAAAAAAAAACATTAAGATTTTATGAATAGCAAAAGGGAAGGGAGGATCCTTGGGTTTAATCATATACCTGCATTGACCAATAATAACATGATCTCCTTCCTTGACACGGAAGCATGGGGAAATATGTGCAGGTATGTTAGAATGCCTCTTCTCGTATCTATAAGAAGATTAGGGCAAACAACAGAAACAGATAAGCTTTTCGAACATCAACAATTAAGAAAAAATAGATCATCTGAGTCGATAGAACCTCTAATGTGGTTCTTACCTCTGGTATTTCTTGACATAGTGCAGGTAATTACGGCGGACAATAATGGTCCTCACCATCTTGGCACTGTGACAGGTACCAGCTAGAATACGGCCTCTGATAGAAACATCGCCAGTAAATGGACATTTCTTATCAATATATGTACCTGCATACAATGTCATTCATATCAATTTAATAAAAGTTCATAGCCACGAAAACAAATCCGTTGCTTTAACAGTGTTTGAATGCAACGCCAAATAAACATCATTAACATGCAGATGTGCCAATCATACACTTATAAACAAGTGATTACATTGTTCTACTCCTGGTATTATATCATGCTATCCTTCCCTTAATACCTTAATGTAATACCAACAAAACCAAATAGATTCATCATATTTGATTGTCTATCACATTAACATTGTCGTGAGTATCAAGATTTTTACACTAGACTAATTTTCGGATATAAAAATTATCTCTTAAGATGTTTAGTTTTTAATGCCTAATGAAATGAGCTGCACCTTGGACTATATGGTAACCAATATCTTTAGTTGTACTTCTCTAATGTAATGCATAATTATTACTAAAGCTATGAATATTACAGCTTGATAGAAAGAATACAGAATGATCCCAGTTACTGCAATCACTTAAGAAAGGATAATACGTCCAACTGCTGCGAAGTATCCAGGAACAGATTGATTCCCAAATGTTGCGCCAGCCCAGGAAGCATCAAGATAGCCAACAGAAAAAGAAGAAGAAAAACAAGAAACCCCACTACAGAAGTACAAACTACATCAGGATAGTCTATATCACAGATTCACAATAAACTACATCCGACTTAGGTTGCCTTGTTTTTACATTATCTGACCAACTACACCCACAGGAAACTCTCTTTAGGGCCGAAACAACCGAGTAGATCCACATCCACTTCCCCACCAGACAATTAAACCAAGCAGGATGCACATACAGTAGGGTATTTCCATGTTTTAACTTAATGTTAATCCAATCACACACAAGAGTCCCAAGAAACTACATACAAAACATTGTTTCAAATCCTACATAAAACTACTACTTCAAACCAGAAGACATTCCATCCGCCCTGACAATGCCTGAACCGACAAATGAACACCACAGCATAATGTAGGGTATATTATCAAAGATGTGAGAGAAGAGTAATCCAAAACAGGAGTAACGAAATGCCACAAGACACCTAAATGTGGGTTAACAACTTAACTAACACATGATTTATTCAATCAAAATAACTACGAAAAATGTCTCAATAAGTTGTTCGATGAAAGAGTGACCATTCTCAATACTAAATTCAATCTACTTTACTAAACCAACAAAAATTACACACTGAACAAAATCAATCACAGTTGTTAATAACAATTTAAAACAAAAAAAAGGTAAAAATCAATAATCATACCTTCAATTGCTTCTCTGGGTGTCTTAAATCCTAATCCAACATTCTTATAGAAACGGTTTCCATTTTTCCCTGGCCTCTTGCCCTTTCCTGATACTTTTGAGCTGCAAAATTTCAAAAATACCACCAAGTAAGAAGAAAAAAGATCATTGCCCCCACAAATCAACAATGTAAAGAAGAACCAAAACTTAATCATAAAAACACACACTTACCATATAAATACCTTGGGTTGCTTAAGAAAAGCCTTCTCAGTCTAAAATAACAGAGAAAACAACATATTACCAAACAGAAGATTGATAAACATTCATATATCTAATTGAAAAAAACTGTGGAGGTTAGGTACGAACCTGTTCTGCCATGATTAAAACCTCTAGAGTCAGATGATCCGGTCTGTAAATCACAAATGGCCGCTGAGAGATTCAATAAGAGGTGAGAAAATAAAAAATAAAAAATTATTATTAAAGGAATTAGGGTTTTGGTCTTTCCAGGCCCACAGGTCACGGATAGATCACAAATGGGCTTTTCGGTAGGCCTTGTGCTCTTATGAAGTATTTTCCCACAAGCCTATGTGATAGGTTAGCTTTAAATCAAAAAAACTGGAATTTTTAGGTAGTTACATAATTAAGTTCGGCTTATCATTGAAAAGTATTATCAGCCGAACTACTCATTATTTTCTCATTTTGAAGATGCTGATGAACAGTTCGGTTAATAATTAAACACGAAAATGATAGCTGAACTTCACTTTATGAAAAACAACACTAAGTTCGATTGTCTTATTTTTTTTGCTTGAATCAGCCGAACCTAAGTTCGGAAATTACAGAGTGAAGTTCTGCTGCTAACGTGTCAGCTGAACCTATGTATGTTTTCGGAAGGCTAGGTTCGGCTGAGTAGTTATCAGCCAAACTGCTTAGATCCAGAAGTTCGGCCGATAAATTATCTGCTGAACCTAGTGTGTTTTAAGTATATAAAAAAATGCAAAAAAATTAAGAAAAACTAGGAAAAAAAAATTAAAAAAATTAAAAATTAAAAAAAATGATAATAAGGGCAATTTTGTCATTAAACAAAATATATGGATAAGAGACTTTAAGGATTACTATCTAATGACCCGTTTTTGTCCTTATCTGATATGCCCAAACAAATTTCAATATTCCCTAAAACACGGTTCCTTTTTTCTTATAAGCATTATGATTTACATCTATGCATCAAAACGTCCCCGTACTGCTAGCAGGTCACAATTGCATGACAAAAGACAAAAAAAAGAAGCTAGCCAAGCATGGTTGTGACCTGCTCGGCGAAAACTTCTTCAAAATTGCATGTTTCAGCTTGTCTTGCCTCTACTGTAGTATTGTTTGAGACATCAAAACATAGACCAAGTAAGGAAATAAGTTTTGGAAACCAGTGTTGCTTGAGGGGCTTACAACTGATTGTTCTAAAATAGTAAAAAAAAGTTCATCCAAGTTATCCAAATTTTTATTGTTGGTGAGCTTTTCTGGGTGCTTCAATTTTTGCAACCATTGTGCCACAGCATCTTGTCTTCTACTTCCGGATTGCAGCACCTCATCCGACGTTGTTATTGTCATTTCATTGCCTGAATCAATCCTAAAGACCTGGATGTACCAATATCTGACATTCTCCTTTCGAAAACACTTGCTGCTTCGACTTAGACCTTTTTCATTCTTCATGGGTAGAAGTATTCCTGCCATGGATATTATTCTTTTTGCAGTAAACCATTATGGTGGAGTTTGGTGTTTGTAGTTATATCCAACTATGATTGTTCTAGTTTGGTGTTTTTATGGTAGATAGTAACACCGATACTTTCCCCTCCAAAAGGCGGTAGCTTCCGTAGTCCCCTGTGAAGAAATGTCCAAACCTCTTCCATATCTGAATATGCAGACGAGCGTAAGACGAAGGAACCGTGAAACCACCAATGCACTTGTAATCGACGCGGATTCGGTCGAATTTGAAGTCAAATGTAACTCCAGCACTCGGGCATTCCGTTGGAGTCACGTCCGATCTGATGGCATCCTGGTCAGTAGCCTCACGTGAAATGCCGCTTTCAACCATGGTATTAGAAGCGACGGTCCCGTAATCTGAAGGTTCAGGAAATACATCATCGACAATACTATGACGAAATAAGTCCGGATCAAGTTTTACCGGATGGTTTGTAACAGTAACACCATCATCTGGGATTTCCAGTAATGATGGGAATAAGTATTGATGCCACATTGATGTTCAGAACATTTGGATCCAGAGGACACGGGTTCACCGGGGAGCACGAGCTTTTAAGTTGCGAGGAAAAATGTTAAAGCCAGTCTGTCAAAACATATACATATGTATCCAGTCAAATGACATACCCTTTTGCAAAGGCGGTCGTTATCCTCAGGAGATGCCAAGTGGAGTCTTTTATCCCCGGGCTGGGGACTGCCCGCAGTCTCAGGCACATAAGGAAGAAGGGAATTACCAGCACGCCACTACTGCATTAGAAAGGTAAACCTGAATGTTCGACAAGACGAAATAATGAACAGGACAAAGCAAGACGAAGGGTCTCTCACTTGAGCAAGATCGATTATAAATTTACGTCGTGCAATCGAGATCGTCTGAAAATTTGGATTCTTTCTTATCTCCGTGAAGGAAGGATTGTTACGGTTCACCTGAGGATTGATCATGATCAAGTTCGTGAGTAACTCCATTTGTGTCTTCCAAAATGGTGCATACTCTAGAGTTACACTAGTTTTTCTTTCGGTCCCCAAGAATGAAAATTTCTTATCCAAAGCACGATGCGAGTTAAGAGTCTCCAAAAGAATTTCAACAGAAGGCGCACTAGAGCGATAATGAGGCAAAGCCTGATCAAATCCCATCTGCCTAGCTACCCTATCAATATTATAACTCTGTACCGAAAGATTGGCATCCACAATGGCTGGGATATATCCGGGAGTGCAGATGCTTACTAAAGTAATTTTTCTATCATCCAAGACATTATCATCACCAGAATCCGGGGACATGTTGGAATTATCAGCAAAAGTTTCCAGAGAAATTATTCGGTCCAGTTTCGAACCCCAGGGTCTGAAGTTCACTCTTGTTTCATCATCTACATATCGACAAGCGCAATTTTCGGAGGCGCCTGCTTGTTAATCCAGCGACATATGCGAGCATATTCAATAGAAACATGACATATGCGAGCATATCCACTGGGGACTGAAGGTTTTGATTTGGGAGCATAATCTGGGAAATGTTCCCACAGCCAAGCTTGTCGAAACATGACATGAGCGAAAGTACAATACTCTAGCATGACCATTGGAAGCTCTTAGATCACGAGCGAAGTTGTCTAAATGAGAATACAAAGTACCTAAGAATAAACTTCCAAGAGGAAGAACCTTGCCATCAGCCAAAGCCACATCGAAAGGAACGAGCCAGGGTTTTAACTGACCCCCATGCGGACCTTCGAATATTTCCCTGGATAGCCAAAGTAAAAAGAACGCCGCAATCAACAATGGGTGACTAGTTGTTAGACCTTCAGCACTAGTGCCATCATCCCGCCAGTAATCGACCCAGGCGGAATAGCTCTCGTCTCCGTTACAGATATGTCTCTTTAGACTTTCGATTTTCTGGAACAAGATGCTGGTGTTCTCATCTTCCTCATGCTGCCTTGGAAGAATGCTGCCAATAATGGGAAGCTGTAAAAGAGCAACTACATCTTTCAAGGTAATGGTCATTTCACCCCATGCACATATTACTGAATAAGTAGGGCTACACCAACGAGAGATAAAAACAAGGATCGCCTTTATATCCTTATTAAGTTTCAATACTGAAGAAGCCCTCACAGCGTGAATTATTTTAGGTTTTTCCAAGATCTGCTTTACATCCACGTCTTCTTGCATTACTTCGGCTCAAGCAGCCCAGTTTGATAAAGGCGTCTGGGCTACCTTAAAATCAACAAACGAAGGAATGTAATCTCCTCTCTGCAAGCCAAATCGAACAATGGCATCTGGATGGATATTCTGAACTTGAGCATTACCTTCTGATTCTGAGATGAAACAGCCGTCGTTACCCAGGTTGATAGGCTCTTTAATTACAGCTTCCGAGAATCTGTCGCATAGGCTGGGTATGGCAGATGAAGAAATAGCAGTCAATCGCTTATGTTTACCATGGCCTGAAGTTTCAGCAACCTTACTTTCGCGATTCTCCAACATGGGTAAATTATGACTGATCGTATTATGTAGGCGTCGCCAAGATGGGATCACGTTAAAGATGCTTGCCTAGTCTAGTTAATTTTGATGAATCCTAGTGCAGAGTTCCAGAAATCACAGATCCAATTAGGGTTCGATCTGTGATAGGTGATGATAAGTGCTTAATTTACATGATTTTATTAGTGTCCATTCTATACTTGTTTTAGCTATATTTTTTGCATTCTATGTTGTATTACTCTTGTCTTGTTTTATTTGTTTCTATTAGGTGAATCATCCCAAGAAGAGTGAAAAGGGCTGCAAAAGAGCTATAAAGTGAAGTTCTCAAAGATCCAAGTGTCTAAAGCCGAAAGAAGTGGAAGAAGTGCGACGAAAAGGAGCAATGAAGGTCGAAAACATAAGAAGGACTAGAAGACCAAGTTCAACTCATCCAAATTCAGGATTTATTATCACTATCTTTAAGAGAATTCAATTACGAAGTGAACGGCGAAAGAATGAGGTCATTCCGAGTTCGGACGAAGAAGTTACGGCCAAAACAGTCGAGACGAAAAACGGCGATCTACAGCACAAATTTCGGTATTGCTTTGGGGAATTCGACAATGCCGACTGATAAAAACCTATTGGGTCCCTTTTGACGTATTTTGACTTCCAAATCAAGGAAACTTGGTCCCGGATGGATTCTAATACCTAGATCTCATGAAAACTATATAAGAGGACTTCCACAACAATTAGGGGATCTCTACACACATCTCATATTATACTTTGCTCTTCATTAATATTCTAGGGTTTACCTCTTTAGGGGGGAAACCGGGTAATTGTGTAATCATGAGAAGCTAAATTTTTATTGATTAAGGATGAATTCAATGTTCTAGATGTGATCTTTATTGGTTAATACAAGTTATTCGGAGTTCTTATCATCATCGTTTGTTTTCGCTATTTCTAGGGTTTATGATTGATTAATTAGATTGTTTGGAGTGCATGCTAGATTAATCTATTAATCATTCTATTGCTAGTAAAGGGTTAGGATATTCGTGTAATTGTTGAATAATCCTTACACAAGTAGAGAACGCGAGACCTTACAGAGGGATTCTGTGGAGCAATCGTGTGTGAAGAAAACACTAGTAAGTGGACCTTGCGCTAATCGTCTAACTACTAGGATCAACCTAAGTTCACATAACTTAAAGCTTCCGATTGGGTTACACCTTGAGTGCGCTACTATTTGGTGGTTCAGTTGGATAGAACTTGATATGCGAGCCCTTCGGTATCCGGTTGCAAGAGAAACTTTGGGGATAGCACTGCTCTAGCTGCTTTCCTACGGTTGGTGATGAATGGTTCTAACAAAGATAGATAAGTATACAACTGAGTCAACGTTTGGTAACCGCGAAGGATTCCTTGATCATTTTTCTTTTATTTGTTATTCGCTTATTTACTTTCATCCAATCCCTCTTTGTCTTGATTTTGCTAATAAAAATAACCTATAAATTACACAGCTCTCTGTGGGAACAATCCTTACTACCGCTATATTACTAGTTAATTAGTGGTAAATATCTTGATTACACTAGTGGAAAATAGCAGTTTCGTGACCGAATAAGCAAGTCATAGATACGAGTTAAATGACTTGCTTTGGCGGTCAAAGAAAGGGTCGTTGTTTGAGCGTCTTTTTCAACTATGACGTGTCCCTGCGGGTCGTTGAAAATCTTATATCAACGACCGATTTTAACGGTCAATACTTTATGACTGACTTGAATCAGTCATAGATATAAATCTTAATATATAAAAAAGAAGATTCAGATTGGCTGTCTAGCCTGACTGAATCTGACTAAATCTGAAATCAAACACAAATGAGAATCAAATGAAACTCAAATGAAAACCAAATTCAAATGAGAATCAACCAAATTCAAATCAAATTAAACTTGCACACAAATAATCATTCAATTTAACATTCATTGATTCATTGGTTTCAAATTACACAAAAAGGGTTAAAATCTGTAGTTCTGACCAGTGTAATCTTACAAGAAAAGTAACTAAGTTCTAGGATTCGGTTACAAAACGATGAACTAAAAAACTATTGATTAAACAGCAAAATTATAAACTCCGATGATGATGAAGAACTTATTCCTACTTCATAATGGTTTACCTGCACAGCAAAAGCCATCAGCTGATTAATGTGGGGAGGTCACAATACTCAAGAAAATGCTTATAAAAACAATAACCATGCCATGCACATGCACATGAGAGGACAATGATCTATAAAGGTGGGTATCCTAACCAATATGATGTCAATCTCTTTACCTGCCTCTGTCCAACATCGACACAACATCACAAACGTAACTAGTTCATTAATTCACGACCTTGACATATCTCGAGCACAAGATACATAATGGGTTATACATGGAATCCTAATGTAAGAACGGTCACAGGTAGCAGGTAAGATTGCAGAGAGGCCCCAAGATGAATAACAAAAAGAACTCAACAGTTTTGTTCTTCCTACTGATAAACCAGTTGTTATTAGCGCAGTGATTAAGAAGAGCATGAGGAAACAAAGAAACCTATTTATTGAATCAATGGCTTTAAATGGGAAAAACCCAATTACAATCCCAACTAGAAGAGGAAACAAAGCATGATCTACAACAAAATTCATCCATGGAAACCACTGAATCATTATAGAACCGATACCAAAAACACAAGCAACAATCAGAGAAAAACTCAAGGAGGATAAAAAGTGCAAAGTTGTGAATATTAGTACAAATTCCTCATGGATCAGTTAAGCATATATTGTTAGCATGTTTGGTTTCATCTTCACAATAAACCTATAAAGCTGGGACATAATTCGAGACTTCAAAATGATAACTAAATTGTTGATAACAAAGCTACTAAACTAGTATAAGTTTCCAATCCATTCAAGTTAGTTTTCAAACCAAGAATCAAGACAAAAAGATGCCATTTAAACCATCCGGGTTGGTAAATCTGAAATACAGAATTAGATGGCTCACTTAAAGAGTTAAAGGTTTGAGCCATCATAATTAGTGAACCTTAAGAAATTGAATAGCAAGGAATGCAACCCAGACAAAGCATAAAAGGCCAAGTTCCTCCTATTGGACATTCTGAGGCATTGGTACATGTATAACAAGAAAGCTTAGTCATCCATTTTTAATACCAGTATGAAATTAGAATACAAGATTCCTTGTATATGCTACTAACCTCTGCATCACCAGATTCGCCTTTCTGTTCCATTGGTTGGGCCACTTGGTAGAGGCTTGTATTCAACTGAATCGTTGTCATTGCCTTTATCAAACAAAGAAGGGTGCATGAATCAATTCATTAAGATCTAAATCCACGAATATTCTTTTATTCAGTTTACAAAAACATAGTGACCATACAAGACAACACAGCTCACCATATTGATTCCATGCTTTTACACCCTTGAGAAATCTTTGGTGGATGTACCTACAGAGTCACAAATTCAATTGAGGAATACTTTCAAACAAACCAACGTAAAGAACCAACATATTGTACATAACAAAATTTACATATGAAAAGAATAATTAGAAGGACGGTAATCATCCAGTCAGCAAAAATTACATTGAAAGATACTCCATGAATTCCGAGCATAAGGATAGGTTGGATGATGAGTGTCAAGATGTAATCAATAACACGCATATCAAATATATGATGCCTTGGCTTAAGATTGTAGCAGACAGTTGACCCAGCTGCACCGATGATCATACATGTACAAACAACAAAATAATTTCAACTAAACCACTTTAAATCTTAAATCAAATAACTTTAGTAAATCATATCCAATAGAATGACAAAATTAGAAGAATAACAAAAACAAAATAACGATTTAAAGTCAGTGGTAAGCATATAAGGAAAGACACAAACAACGATCTAGAAAAGCCCTGTGAAAATAACCTGTCTTAAGCAACGAACATGACCATCCATTATCCCACCAACAGCTACAATCTACCATCACTTGTTCAACCATATCGTATTTCTGATCATCCATGGACCTTTAATAGATCAAAACAAGGCAAGAAGAAATGTTAACAAAGACAATTGTGGTCTTTTGGAAATAAGAGTTTCATTACTGGTACCCTATAAGTTCATGCTTCACGTTGTTGTTAAAATCAAAACACTCTATCACTAAAGGAGTGTCCTGCAGGAAGTAACAAAATAGCGTATGTAAGACTGTAGTTGGAAAAACATGGCATTAATAATGCAAGAAAAGAAGAAGAAAAAACTACAGAACTTACCCTACATCCAAACTGCTGTGAAGTCAAATATACTGGTCTCCAAGTTGGATTCCAATTGTCTTCCACCACTTATGTTTTAGAAATCGCCATATTTACACCTTCAGCAATTCTATATAATCGTAGGAAAGGGTCCTAAAGCAAAACATCAGGGAATCAGATTAGGAGCTATTAAGGATATATGGATGATAAGTATAATAACATTTCTGGGACAGACCAATCATTCTTTAAATAATACGTACAATTTTAGAAAACAAATCCTTGTTATCCAACTTGGAACATCTAGTATATCATTCTTCTTATTCTTTTGGCTGAGACTTCGATCAAATAGTGGAGACAGGATTTCATTATGTACGTTTGTATCCATGGATACAGTGCAGCAACAAGATTGTTACCGTATAAGAATTAATCACAACTTTGCATCAATATACAAGATTATTAAAACTCAAATAAATTACCTCTGACAGAGTACAAGTAGCCTCTCTAAGGTCTTGCTCATCCAATTTCAGCGTCTGTAAGATTTCAACGATAAAGAGGTTTAACCATCTACCTTCTTTAAAGGAAACTAGTACAGCAGTACATATAATAGGAGAAGAAAAACATGTAATTTAAGCCATTGGACAATGGAGTTTCAGAAAATAAATTACCGTATGATCAGCTAATAATCTCAAATGTCTTAAAAGAAATATTAATTTCCCATACTTGCCAAACTCCTCAAACAAATCCTCATAAAAATTCTACAGTTCAAATAAAAATCTCTCAACATTACAATTACAAATCCTAACCCACAAAATACACAATATTAATAAATCTATAAATTAAGAAATAAACATAACTTCATTACACAATCAAGCATCACTCCAAAACCAGAATATCAAAATATCAATACAAAACCAGAATTACTAAAAATATTTAAACCCATAAATTTTTTAGACAAAAAAATAAAAATCCAATGTCAACAGTTTGTACCTGAGAGACTCAGCTTGAGCAAAAGTTCATAAACCTATGTTGTTAACTTTCTCAGCATACAGTTTAACACCCTTATGTATAACAAAAGTCTTAAACCTCAGGGAACTTAAACCTCCTCACATTAAAAGTTAGTCATCTAATCCTTCTTCCCTTTTCACCTACAAATTCAAACAACCAAGAAAAAAATCAGATCTATACCGAAATTAACTAGTCGAACACACACAAAAACCCAAGCTACGGCAAAAAAATAATACAACAATAAATCATGAGATTGAAAATTTATACCCCTTATTCGTGAACTTGACCACTTCTTCAGTTGGAAATTTGATCTTTCTGGATTTATTGGGTTGATGCTGAAAAGGAATTCAGACACCAATGAATTCCATAAGATTGGCAAAAGATAGTCTTTCCTCTGCCTTTCTTCGGTTTTCAAGACCAATGAGTCTAGATCTGTGAATATTTGAAAGAGGGAAAAAAATTATGAATGAATTCAAAATTACCGAAAACAAAAGCAGTAGATATGCAAATTTTTAAGTTATGACCGTAAAACCCAAATTGTAAACACAAAAACAACAAAACCCCTAACATCAAAATTGAAAGAACAAAAACAAAATACAAATGAAACCCTAGATTACAGCAAACTAACCTCACGAACCATTTAAACCATGTAACGATTCAACAGATTACAAGATTCAGAACCATTGAAATCTTCATACCCATTCAATTGGGAGAAATATCGTGAGGGTTTAATTAGAGGTATGATCTTCTTATTTCTTACGCTTGGGAAAAAAAAAATGAGATAAAGATGGAGATGAGTTCGGCTGTGAGGTTTGACTATGAGTTACGGAGGATAAGAAAGAAGAAGAGGCAGACTAGAGATAGGGTTTTTATTTTATTAGAGAGAGAGGGAGATATATAATCACATCCGTTAGATTAATTATAAGTATATCTCTAAAAAATCCTAAACTATGATCATCAGTCCCACAAAGGGTCGGGGAAATCAGGGATAAAATAGTAATAACACTTGTTATTCAACGACCAACTTTAGCTGCTTGTGAACTTGTCCGTATTTTTCCTATATCTTAGACTGTCTTGACCGGTCCACAGTCAATTAACTGTCAATGAGGGTCGTGGATATGGGTCATAAAAACCCCATTTTTCACTAGTGTTAATTTGTTGCACTTACGACACGCATCAGGTGAGCGCGACTATTGGCGCCTGATTTAGCAACAAAAGGGGGTCGATCAGCATAGGAGGAGCCTGTCACTCACTGATAACCTGTGCGACTAAAAGAAAAAGAAGGATAAAAATCTTTCAAACCCTAATTACTCACGACAGTATATGAGAGGAATCCTTGCTAGGTTAAGCTATCACTGGATAAGGTCACGGGATCAGTTGAGAAAGGTACGCGCACGTGGGGCTTATCTTACGGTCTGTACATGATTAGGAATGAATGGGGGGTCGTCTCCACAAAGCCGAATGGGTATATATATATACACGCAAAGGAAAGATTCCTAATTGGATTAGGAAAAAACCAATTAGGCAAGAGGTGGCCGTCCAAACCGCATGGGCCCACGCGAGATCGTGCCCTAGCCAATATGAAGACCGGCCCCGCCACCACGACCGCACCATAAGCCTCCACATCCATGCCTGCTACACCATGTTGCATACCAGCCACGCAGATAAGTATCACTTTCCTTTACCCATGGAATTTTAGATTATGTGATATTTGTGTCACCATCTGATGCTTACCACGCAACAGGACATTGTTCCGCGCTAACCAGGGGACTAATGTTGATGGTGAGTTTTTGACAAGGGCATTTGTAGTAAATTAGCCTTGATTTAGTTGTACAAATAATCCCTTGCCCGGCACCAGGATTATTGAATCTACATAAACATAATTTGTATTCCGCAAGAGAATTAATAAATTGTATTTATTTAATAGGCTCAACAGTCCAAAGGCTATTTTGAAAGTGTATACGTATGCCAAATTTCAGGGCTTTCCCCAGCAGAAACCTTGTTATTTCATGTACGCCAATATACATGTCTTTTATGTTATATACATGGCATTAGTCTTATTCGGGACATGATTAGACACCATTCTTGAGTTAGTGAGTCATTAAGAATATTATTCTTAGTACATAGTCATATAATATCGCCTCAAGTCGCAAAACTCCCACAGCCGAGTTCCTTGAGCGTACTATAGCAGCACTATTGTATTCGAAGTTTGTACTAAAATAGCATTCTGTCTCCAAATCTAAACATGGCATGTTTCCTTGAACTCAAAACCTAGATTGCAGCTATATGATGATCACATCATGAGCATCGCGGCATATTGGATAGGTATGGCCAAGCCGCTGGCGTACACCGCATATCTCATAAAGTACCTTAGCCAAACATGGTTAAGGCCATAGAGTATCCATTGTGGCTTACAGCGCTTTGGCCAAGAAAAATGGACTAATAGCTCGGAGGAAATCATCTCAAAACAGCTGACTAAGTCCATAAAACAATTTGGCAAAAAAAAAGGCATGTGGCATATCCGCAATAGCACCACATCATAAGCTGTGGCGCCATGCCACATACGGCCTTGGCATCCCAGACCAAGGCCATAGCACGTATCCATGCGACATTGACGGCCTTGGCAGCCTAGGAAAAGGCCATTAGCACGTAGCCGTGCGACATTCACGGCCTTGGCAGCCAAGGCCAAGGCCATAGCACGTAGCAGTGCGACATTCCCGGCCTTGGAAGCCAAGGCCAAGGCCATAGCACGTAGCCTGCGACATTCCCGGCCTTGGAAGCCTAGACCAAGGCCATAGCACATAGCCGTGCGACATTCACGACCTTGGCATCCTAGGCCAAGGACATAGCACGTAACCGTGCGATATTCAAGGCCATGACATCATGCCATGCGCCATTCTCGGTCATCACAACTTAGGACAAGGCTATGACACTATGCCGCGCACCATCCTCGACCATCATAGCTAAGGCCAAAGCCATGACAAGACTCTGTACACTATTTTCTGCCATAATAGCTTATGCCACAACAAGGCACGATTGCGCCCTAAACATATGGCATATCAATGGCTACAATTTAGCCTAATTAAGATGAGATCTACGATTCATCAAAAACACCTAAGAAATATCAAAATACATCATGTGGGGGATTCTTCATGGGGTATTGGTCTGGTGGTCTACGGCAACATGCGGCGTGGAAACACCTCATGTGAGAAGTTAAAGTAGTGTGGCAGTTAAAACAGTAGGAGAGATAGTGGGCATAACATAAATGGGTTTCCGGAAACTTCCCTAAATTATCTCACACTAACCCATCATCTCCATCTCTCCATAACTCACGACTTCCACTACTTACGAGACTGGCATTGTGTATCTTAAACTACTATAAATAGGTGGCTTAACCTATTCAGAAGATAGAACAAGTTTTGATACCTAAAAGCTCTGTATTCTTCATAGTTTTCAATACCCAATACACACACAATTCAATACCATTGCCAATTTCTTAAACTTTTCTGCTTCCCTCCTCTAAGATCAACCCATCCTCCTCTCCATCGTGACCGAAGAAAGACGGAATGGATGCTATCGTGGTTTAGGTTTGTCCTATTCGATTTTGATTTTCGAACCTAAACAGAAAGTATCATAGCGGTGCATTTGTTTTACCTGTAAGTAATTCTCAGGTACTAACACAGGTACACAGTTCTTTTATACTAATCTATACTTATTGATTTTACAAGGACATGTTCACAAACGAAAACGTTGGTGGTGTACTATGTATCCTCTTAATTGATTTCTTAAAAATGAGGTTTGGAATGTTATAAAAAAATGGCAATTAATAACTCCCCTGGACCAGATTGTTCAATATTGATTTCTTCAGAAGATGTAGGCATATTATTAAAGAGGGTTTTATGAACTTGGTGAAAGATTTTTATAGATATGGCTTTATTAATTGGAGGCGTAACTGCTCTTTTATAACTCTAATTCCTAAGAAGAGGATTCGTGTACAACAAAGGACTTCAGTCCTTTTAATCTCATCGGTATTGTATACAAAATACTTTATAAAGTACTAGCTGAGAGACCTGCAGATTGTCATACCTGTTTTAATTTCTGATCATCAAGGAGCATTCATTCATGATAAGAAAATATTTGATGGGGTGTTAATTGCAAATGAGTATGCTGATAGTAGATTAAAAGAGTAAAACCCAAGTATTCTTTGCAAAATTGACATGTAAAAAACCTTTGACAATATAGATTGTATAACCATGGTTTTCGATGTAAGTTGATCTTTTCGATAACATGATGCATTTGTTACTTTTTCACATATGTCACTGCTGGTGAATGGAGGCTCAATAGATAGACCTAAGCCTACTCAGGGCTTATGACAAGAATATGCTTTGGCTCCCTACCATTTCTTATAAATAATGGGAATTTCATCTGAACTGATTGATGATGCAGCTAATAGATGACAACTTCCGAGATTTTAAAGTTGTTGACAATGGTACTATTATCGCTTACCGTTTGCTGATGGTACTTTTATTTTAATAGAAGCATATGGGGTAAGTAAAGATTATTGGCCTTCCTTTAAGCTTTAAAGTATTAATTATAAAAGTGTTCATCAAGAAGGATTAACCTCCATGATGTGAATGTACAAATAACTCGACCATCTTCTTGAAGATTACCGAAATTTATAGGCTCGATAAAAGTTACTAAGTTAGTTAGAAAAATATACTAAATTAAAGTTATTCTAAAATGTTTTCTAAACGATTCTGAATGAAGACAAATATTGTATTTCTTTTTTAGCCCAATAAATATCATTTTTTGTACGAAAAAAGAAAGAAGTAAATTATGTTAATTTCGACTTCCGTTAACTTATAATTGGCTTTGGTTTGTAAGAGTAAAAAACCAAATACCCATTCAATATATCGGTATATAACCTTGCTAGCATGATGTCTCATCTAAGATCTAACTTACACGGCCGAGTTGACTTGATTTCCATAACAATTATGTGTCAAATCGTACGAGTCAACATTAGTTTCCTTTTAAATGTTGATGGAGAGTCTCCAAAGTCCAAACCCATTCAAAATCTCAATCGAATTCATTGCCTTGGCGATTGACATACAGTTTGAGGTCATGTCCCATCTATAAATCCAAATACCGAACAAAAACACGAAAACCAAAAGATTGTCTGACGGAGGAGTATGCTCTTCTTTCGATTTTTGCTTCATAATGGTTTTCTCACAGTACTGATCAACAGAATTAAATAATTCTATTGGGAAATTTATTGGGAAATTTGCTATCCAATTTTAACATTAGATAATTCTATTGTTGCTTTTTTCTTATGCGAGAAATAGTTATACGATTTAATTGAGTCCATGGGTCAAAAGTTAGTCTAAGAATTAAATTTCAAAATAATTTGTAGATATGAAAGTTTTTTTTTTTTTTTTTGTTAAACCTAAAAAACCTTTACTTATGACTTCTCAAGATTACCTTCAATTTTTGTTGGAATTTTTTTTGCTCTCGCGCTGCTAGACCAAAGCCATGCATCTGGTGTTTTCTGATGTCAGGTAACTCATGGGTTAACTTTAATAAACGAATATTTGTTATCAAAAATATTAAAGGTATATTTGTATCCTTTTTCTTTTACACGGCAAAGAAAAGTTTCATTTGGCAGCAAGGTAAGTTAAAATTTCCTAAATTAGTGGAAAACCTAATTACTTTGTTCAAATAATTTGCATCTAAACTCTTGTCGATCAGAAAACAAAAGCTTTTGTTTTTATTTGCGAAAATTGGAGAGCAACAGAAGTTAAGTAACATATTTCATACCTAACTGAGATATAAAAAATATAAAACTCATTGTTACATCTTCTAAATTGGTTTGAACTACTAAACATTTGCTCGTGGCCGGTGAGCAAATGGATATAACAGTGGAAAGCATGATCGTCAATGGAGTATAATGCCAAAGCAAGAGTAGTTTGCATCCGTCAGTGTTGTAATTCTTCTTAAAGTATTTGAATTCAATAATTTTCTTTAGAACTTGCAATTTCTTGCTGGAATTGTTAACAACAACCTTGTTTTGCTTGGATTAATGGTGTCGGTCACATACGCGTAGACAAAATGATGTTTAAATGAAGCTCTCCGGGTGGAATTCTTTTCCTGGGATTGTTAACAACAACCTTGTTGCCTAACAAACTCACAGTACCGTATATTCTCTATTCGAATTTCCAGTCTAATTTCTGATATTTTTATTTTTATAAGTCAAAAAACAACTTCTAGTACGGTCTTCGAACTGGCCATAACAAACTGAACTTATGACTTTTGAAAATTACTGCCGCTCGGACAGTGTCCATGCCGTGCGTGTGTATCCTGTGTTCTAGACTAAAAAGTGTTCAAACTTGAGAGAGAATCATGAATGTGCGCCTCCTCACACGTCCGCCTCTTTGTTTATTTCTTTAACTTTGTCCGTCTGACTCACACTCTCGTGCAAGTTGATTGATAATTTGACCATTGACTCAACCTAAAAACAAAAAACAAAAAGCACCAACAGTTGTAAGTACTACAAAATACAAAACAATCAAATTAATTAACAAAGTAATTAAGTTCTCTCGTATTACAAGGTGAAAGGAGTGTCCTTATTAATGGACTAATCATTAAATTAAACAGGGGGTGGTGGAGGAGAGGAGGTAAAACTTACTAAAAGAATATATTTCATTCCTTCATCCAATGCATATCTTTGGAGGGTAGTCAGTCCCCTTTGCACGTGAGTTTGCTATATTATAAGGCCAGTATCAATGAGTACTTGGCCGACTGCATTGGCATAGGGCATGTGCACTACAAAAGTTGCGTTAATTAAAACTAATCATGTGGCTCCAAATATAATTTCTCTTGGTCCAGTGTAAACAGTTCACACGAGATATACACGTAGAGGAAATGATGTTCTCTAGGTGGCTGTTTTCAGTGATGTGCAAGAACTTAGTAATCACTTTTTACCTGCATTGTCCACAACTCACTAATGGCAAGTCTAAACAACACTGCGGAAGTTATTTTTTGATTTCGGCGGACGAAAAAAACCAGAAATTAGTTTAGTTATAGTATATAATTTTAGAATGATTTTTCAGAAATCGAAAAATTAACTTTATGTAAAATAAAAATATTTTGGTGCTGATTTTTACATGTGACTTGCGCTTATTTCTAACGTGCAAACATGCTATGAGTTATGGGATGTTACGTTGGCATTCAAGTTGTTACTTCAGGCCACTGTTGCCGGTGCACAAGCAAACGAGAATAGTTCTTTCTTAGTACCATTAACTATAGGCAAGAAAAAGTTAGGACCTATCATATCAAAATTAAATTTGGCAGTACAAGAATAGGGAGGGACACAGACTCAAAATTGCATCGATAGACCGGCGTGACCTTCAACTAGGTTGCCCTGAAAAAGGGCATGAAAAAAGATATGGGGCTATTTAAGTTTGAGATAGGTGTCTGGGCGTGATGCTTTATGCAGTCATCTTTGACTCGTGATCTTAGACATGCGTCATTGCCGGGTTATAACTGTAGAGATTGAGTTTTAGACGATGCATCATGCACGACGCATCCTAGCTAGGCTAGGTAAAATTTTGTAGCGACTAAGTTGTCAAAAGTGCATAGTTTAACGAATGGAAATTTTAAGAGAATATACAACCAAGTGCCAACTATATTTAGGGCTTAAAAGTGCATAAGTTCGCCATCTCGTTTTTCTAATGCATGTCGTGCGGTAAATAGATGTGTGATGAACGCCATTTTGGACCCCTGGAGGCTGCAGTAGTTTCTAATTTCAGTTGGTTTCTAGACATATTTACTTCACGTTCAAGTATCCAATGAAATTCAAGAGTAGAATATACTATTTGGACTCCATTCTTTATCGCCGTTTCCGCTATCTTCTCCTCACTCTGTATCGCCGTTTCCGCTCTTTCTCTCTCCCCTCTTACTTAAAACCGATTTCAGTTCTCTAATCTCTAGACGAAAAACTCTTTCTCGCCGGCCGTTTCCTGCTCAGATCGGCTCCTTTGTGCATTTTCGGGTTAGTTTGTATCGGTTTTGGGTTGTTACTGCAACTATGGGTTGGGATCTGATGAAGAAAAGAAACCAAAGCGTACTAGCATCTCCAGCTCCGATCTACAAACAGATCGCATCTTCAACATCAAATCCGGCGTCTTCTCTTAGATCGGCTTTGTTTTTCAGCTATAGATATCCTCTGATGCTTCTTATTGGGTTTATCTTTGATCTAAGCTTGATTAGATCATGTTTTGTTTCAGTTGTTTGTTTTTTTAGGGTTATTAGGTCTGCTTTGGTGTTTTCACTCATGAATCTTGTTTATCTTGGTAAGAGGTATCTTATGTTCGGGTCTCTCTCTGATTACTAACCCCAATTATGGTGATGAATTTTTCCGGCGGGAACAGCAACTCTGACGATTTTTCAGGCGAGTTCTACATATCCAAGTCGGTGAAGTTTCTGATAAACCTTATTTGGAAGGTCATGGTTTTCATGAAAATTTAAAAACTTGTTCTAGGGTTGTGGATCATGTCCCATCGATCCAAACTCTCCCATATGTAAGCGGGTGTTACTGTTACTACTGTTCTTCTATCCCGTGTTTAATCGGGCGTTACTACTGTTACTGGATTCGGGTATACGTGATTCTGTTTACTGAGATTCTGTTACCGAAGATTCGTCATTTGGTTATGTGTGAAAGTCACTTGCAGTCGGTCTTTTTGTATGTACTTTGTGTTTTGTGTCGTCTTGTAACTTCAGGTTAATACCTGCTTTATCTATTAAAAAAAAGGACTCCATTCTTTAATATTGCTATTCATGCAACAATAATTTGGCCATTAAGCGTTTTAGGCTCAGAGTCATTATGGACCACAGCAGGGACGGGCCTAACAAGGGGCTAAACCGGCCTATAGCCCGTCCCTATATTAGGCAAACAAAAAAATTGTTATGTAGATTTTTTGAAAATTAGTGGTTAGCCCTCCCTTAATTATACTTGGCTAATGTATTTTCTTTGCCTAATTAGCTTTAGCCTATGTTATGAAAGAACTAAGACAAATATCTTCTTTAAAACATATTTTTTTCTTCCATTTGCCTTCATAAATTATAAATTTCTTTATCCAATCCTGTTTGTTATAGAGTTAATTTATTTTCGTCTTTCATTTGTCTATCTATCTAGTATTTTATAGGTAAATCTCAATTATTACCCGGTTCGTTCAAAAAAAAAATTTGCGCCCTTCGGCCGCATTGCCAGGCATGAATGTCCCACCCCTACCCAGATAAAAATTCTGGGTCCGTCCCTGGACCACAGAGCAGACCAACGTTAAGGGCAATCAGGTCAAACAGTACACTTGACTGCCTGTGATCTTAACTAGATTGGTTGTGCAAGTAGTTTTCAGTTTCAGTTGCAGACAATATCTGCTTTAGATTCTAGTCTCTAGACCTGGTATTTACTGCTCACGTCTTATATCAAACTTTTTCATCGTGTTAATTATCACGTAAAAGCACTTAATGAAAACTATTTGGACTCCGATCTTTAAAATTGCTATTCATGATCATTTTGCCATCAACCTTTTACACTCAGAGTCACTAGGGACCAATGAGCACCCTATCGTGAGGGCAACTCCTATGGTATGAAGGTAAAATCATCCACAACTTAAAGGAGTATCCACGTATATGTGGACCCTCAGTAACAAAGTGGAGGTAAAACCTACCGTGGATGAAAAATAAAGAAGAAGAATCCATCCGGTCATGGACTGGCCGGATTAAAAAAAAATAAAGTTAGCAACGCTTATAAAGGTTGCCGAGTAAAATAAACCATTACTGTTTTTTGGATGAAAGAAATAAACCGTTACCATATTCTGCAACACTTATATCTGTCCCTGATTTCCTTTCTGAAAAAATAAAAAACTCCATCCGGTCATTTAGAAACCGGATAATAAAAAAGTAAAAATAATAATATATATATATATATATATACATCCGGTCACTAAATATCCGGATGGGGTATCCGATCATCCTATTACCGGATGGACTCTCCATAGGTAGCTCCACACATTTGAGGGGTCCCCTCTGGACTTCACAAAGATATGGATCTTAAAATCATCCATAGTAGCACTTTTTGGTCCATAAAATGTGGATCGTCACAAAGATATGGATGGTTTTTGGCTTCATAGGAGTTGCCCTAAGTACAGTCAAACAACCTGGCTAATTTGGGGCCTAGTGTGATTATTTTGGGCCTACGACTACAAGACAAAAAAGATTATTTTGAAGTAAAATGGATAACCCCTTATCCAACTATTTTACTAAATGGCAAAACTACCCCTGATTAATTAGTGCTAATTTGGGTGATTAAATGATGTTTAATCAAGTTAACCCTGGAATCAACCACCATTAATTCACCATCAAAACCTGATTTTTTTTTTTTTTTAAAAAAACTCGATCCAGAATCGGTTGATGTTAGTGCTATTGTAAACCGATTCTGGGTTGAGTTTTTTTAAATGACGAAGTAAACCCAAAATCGGGTTTTTTCAAAACTTACATAAACCGATTATCGGAATCGATGTTTATGTATGCCCACATATTCCGATTATACTTTACTTTCAGAAACAAAATATTCATTACATAGTTTAGGAAATTAGCGCACATATATAGGATTCATTATGGGTATTCTAGAATTTGACACATCAAATGTTCGTCAATGAACCTCCGAGCACGTCGGTACAACGTCGTATATTCTTTGTGGTGAATGAACTTAGTTTCTCCATGACGAATTCTCCATAGCCCATTGAAACGTTCTAGCTGAAATTCAATGAATTCGTAAATGTTAGTATGCCAACTTTTAACGATGACATAAGTATAAATATTATCGGATTACTCACTTTTTTCCTAAAAGGAGCTTGTGGATAATGTTGGTACACCATATTTCTAACTTTAACATACTCTTGCATTGCACTTTTTATGTAGTTGAATCGAAATGCCAAGTCTCTCCATTTGCGGTTGTTGGGATTCGCGGTACGCCCGTAAAAGAACTCTTTAACTCTCTTCCATAACATTGAATAAACTTCATTCGGACGTTCACGGAACGTATTAGCAAACGATTTAATGAGACACAAATCTTCATAAGGTTCCCATTTTACGAGATGTTTATCTACATCTGGACCCCATTCCATTTCTAGGCTAAGTGTGTGATGTGGGAGTGGCTCAAAGATGTTGTCCTTATATAGATAAAGACTCAACGACTATTTTTTTTCAAATTCAATTCACATAATCGGATTTTAGGGATGTCCACATAGACCGATTATGTCCTTGCAAAATCATATAAAATATGCCTCTCAATAATCAGATTTTACAGTTGCACATGTAATCCGATTCTCGACAAAAAAAGTTACAGAGAAGGTGCCACTTTTCCTTAGTAGAATCGGATTACGTGGGATGCCCACATAAACCGATTCGTAAGGATGTCAAAATCTGCCCCCGAACAATCGGTTTTTAATATTTCACTTGTAATCCGATTCTTGTCAAAAAAAGATTCAGAAAGATTGTCACTTTTCCTCACAAGAATCGGATTACATGGGATACCCACATAAACAGATTCTTAAGGTTATCAAAACTCTGGATTTTTTTGTTTTCTCGGAAGCAGACTTTTAAAGTATCCTTATAAATCGAATCTGGAAACTTAGAAACCAGGTGAACGAAATTTTCAGAATCGGTCTACGTGGTGCACCTTCAAAACCCGATTATGAAATTGTGTCCCTAGAGAACTGTCAGAATCGGATTTTAAACAAGTAAATGTAAACCGATTGTGACAGAAAAAACTTCCAGAATCATGCATTTTTTGCACATACACATTGTAGTTGGTTCCTTTTTCACGTCTTAGACAAACACAAACAATTTTCAAAAGAAATCAGATTCAGTCATTCATAAACTAGGAATATAACCAAACATAATTCGACAATACGTTTAAGACATAAGTTTTGACTCCATAATTATCCATAGTTAAATATATAAGTTTGAAACCATTCATTTATCAACATCCCCACCACGACCACGCCCAGGACCTCTTCCACGACCATGACCACCTCGCCCTCGTTTAGCAGGTTGGGCGCTCCTCGATGCACCTTCAGAATTCTTTTTTGTGGCAACTCTCTTCCTCTTTTTCTTTGGCTCCTCCTCTTCCACCGGTTCCTCAAACTTTTCACCCGCTTCTACATCTTCGTGACTGTTTAATTCATCAATCAGCTTTTCATTGGCCTTAAAATTTTTCCTTTCCTGATATCTAGCTTTGCTTGGGTTACCAGTGCCTGACTCGTCTTCTCTGTTTCCATTTTAAACAACAAACATTCAACAAATAAAATGCTAAAACAATTAACAAAACCGTAATTGAGTAACAAATACGCACCAGGTATTCGAGAGTTGTATCTTTGTCCTGTATCTGGGGCCTCTCATCTACTCGTATCACTCGAGTATGCGAAACATTGAGGTACCACGGCATGTATCCCGGAATTGCCTCATCATCTGTTCTCAATCGACCATCCATAGAATATCCGTTGAACCTTCTGTCTTCCCAATATTCACATTATGGTAAGGTTCGTGAACAATCTCAATATCATTATCCAATGATTCTGTTTTTTTCTCATTGATTTTAAACTCTTTGTGCTCCTTTGGGATTTTTTGTACGTATCCGCATTGTCTTGCGACTCTCGTCGGGTTGTACATTACATATCCTTTTAGGTGAAACAAAGGCCCAAAATAACGAGCTTGCTCTTCGCACCCAACCATCTTTCCTTTTCCTTTGGCCAAATACATCTTGTAAGGGTCAAAGACGACATCTTTCATCGTCAAGTTGGACTCAACTTCAGATAAGTCACATCTTGGGACTTTCCTCACTGTTATAGGTGTACATATCCCCATAAAAGTGACTGTCCCATTCCTTGTTCACAAAAGCCCTTTCAGCAAATATTTGGAAGTGCAAATATATCCATGCCTGCAGAAAAGCCATATTCCCTCCGATTAGGTTCCCTTCAGCCATAGAAGCCTTTCTCAATTCGTTCAACGAGTGTGCAAGGATGGCAGTGCCCCAAGAGTATTCGTGAATCTTGTCAAATGGTTCCAACAGCTGAATAAAGTTGGCGTTCACACGGGCACCGGAAATGTCGGGAAAGATAACAGATCCCAGGATGTAGAGGACATACGCGTTGGTCGTGGCGAAGATACGTTCCTTGGTCACCTCTTTTCCCTCAGCACGAAGCTTCTTTGTTCCCATAAAGAGGTCCCTCAACTTTCATAAATGGAATATCCTTTGCTTTGCTTTGCCTACTAACATCTGTGACTTGGTCATCTCCTCATCCCATTGGAACACATTCTTGGTGAACGCGTAAATCTTGTCCTAGTCAAGCTCTTGCACGTATTATTTGTGCTTCACGGCTTTACCATCTATGCTTAACCAGGTAATGAACTTTGCATCATTTGGAGTTATCGTCATTTCGCCAAACGGAAGATGCAAAGTATCAGTTTCCCTGTAGTATCTCTCGGCAAAGGCGGAACAAAGAGGTTTGTCATAACCAAGATCCAAATTTTCGAACGCAGGCAACAACCCCGTAGATTTGACTAGCTTGACTACTTCCTCAACTTCTCTAACAGTTGATTCCAGTCCTTCCAGTCGCCAATTCTTCATCATACTCACTGACGTTCCTGGCTTCATATGACGAACGACATCCTTGTGATCCTATAAAACAAAACAAATCCGATAGACAATAATTAAAACACTACATGGATAATAGTTTTATGTTACATAACATAAGGTTTAGGTAGTTACTATGGTATGGCAGACGACAGCGGCCCAACTCTCTTTGTACCACCATAACACCCGTCCTCCATCACCGGGTAACCCGTAAATAGGATCAGTAGGGCCGCGAGGAAACATCTTCAGCGGGTCGGGCATGTGGCTTCCTTTCTTCTTCTTTGGAGCATCATTCTTACCATTTGTCTTACCTTGTTCTTGACCGTCTCCTCCTTGGACTTGTTGTTGAACTTCTCCTCCTTGGACTTGTTTTTAAACTTCATCAGCTTCATTCTCACTTTCTTCTCCATCACCTTCATCCTCACTTTCTTCTCCATCACCTTCCTTGTCACCACTTTCTTCTTCATCACCTTCCTTGCCACCACTTTCTTCTTCATTAATCTCCTCGCCACTTTCTTCTTCATTAACTTCCTCCTCACCATTTTCTTGTTCAACAACTTCTCTATCACCACCTCCTTCTTCAGTAGGTGTATCGGAATCAGATTCTTCTTATGTTGGTTGCTCCGCTTGAGGTGGTGGGTCATTGATGCGGATCGCTTTGGATTTACTCCCCGATCCCCTTCGGTAGGAAGCATTTAAATTTTGGCCACCCTCTCGACGAGGTCTCAAACTCGGAGGAGAATCAAAGTCATTTTTCCTCTTATATTTCTTTTCGGCTTGCTTTTGTTGTTCTTGTTTGGCCTGTAGAATACAGAGATAAGCGACAAACAACAATGAAACTGAATGCATATTTTTGAATTCAAGGTATACAATCAGTTTACGAGATACACATATAAAGCCCGATTCCTAACATAACACATAAACAATCGGTTTATTTAAGTGCTCATGTAATCCAATTCTAACAACAACAAAAAAACAGAAAAATTGGGGATTATTTCTTACAAGAATCGGTTTACTCAATACACATGTAAAATCCGATTATAGCATTACACACCAACAATCGGTTTTTATAAGTGTTCATGTAATCCGATTATGGGCTAAGCAGATAAGAATTCAAATGCTATAAAATCGGTGTTTGTGGACACATTTGTAATCCGATTCTAACAAAAAAAAAATACATAAAAGCGGTTATCCCTCCAGTTACTTAATCAGGCTATGACGCTATGTGGACATTAACATTGTCCGATTCTGGTTCAAATTTCTCGAACCAGAAAACACATCCAGGACAATCGGGGTATGTGGACATGAACATCAACCGTTTCTAAACACAATCGGTTAACAAGTACATTAACATCAACCGATTCTGGGAAACCTGGAAAATTTTGATTTTGATTTTTTTGATTTTTGAGCGATTGCATGTTACTAAAACCTAGTTTAGAGTATTGGGTTGATAGAAAAGTACCTGATTCGACCCGTTTCCTCCTCTTGTATGATCAAAGATAGTTCTTCCTCAACCGTTTTCTTCTTCGGTTTGTTTCCAATCGCTTGAACAAGTCCGGGATTACTCGCACTAGGATAGTTCCGGTTAGTAGCATGCTTCACTCGTGGTTGGTTCGTCATTATATAGAAGGAAAAAACACCGATTAATCGTTTTTGGATCGTCGATGTTTTGGTTAAAAAAAAAAAGGGGAGAAGAAGAGAAGAAGAATCGGTTTTTAAGTTATTGAAACTGATTTTAGTTTTAGGTTTTTTTATTAAGAGTTAATGGGGGTAAATTGGTAGTATTAATACTTTTTAGAGGGTAAATTGGTAGTTTCAACAAATTTAGACACCCCTTATCATTTCCTATTGGGTAGATGAAGTAATCTATATGCCCAAAATAATCACATTAGGCCCCAAACTAGCCAGGTTAAACAAGGATACCCTAATTGGCCAAGAAATATGGAAAGCCTTGGTAAAATAGTCCCACAGCTTAAAATAATAAGAGCAATGCAATGATTAAAAAAAATTCAGTCGCCAGTTCTAAATCATAAAGAGGACAATCTTTTCTATACCTCTACATCACTCTTGTACGTTAAAAGTTACGGAACATAACCCAAAACACAAAATTTACCTTATTTGGCCCTCTTGTAGGTAAAGTTTTACGGTCTAATAATTTGCTAATAGTAGAAACTTTTTCTCTTAATTTTTTTTGTTTTTTTTTTAAGTAAAGAAGGGGGAATTTTCATTGAAAGGAAACCAACACAATACAAACTGACTTACGGAAACAAAGAAAATCCTAGACAAACAACCTAATTCTTGCTTTCAGCTGCTAATATACTAACAAACTTTTTCTCTTAAATTCGAATTCTAAACTGAAACACCATTACTATCAAACAATCAATATGATTTAGAAAGACGACATCTAATTACATTACAGTCCAAATTACAACATCTGATATTTTGGATGTGATCGATATATTGAATGTGATCAATTAGCGAAACCAATGAAACTAAAAAAAAAAGAAATCGCTTCATTTGTAAAAAAGAATTACTATTACTTTTTGAATTCACTTCTTACTTTTTGAATTCACTTCTTACCTTACAGGGATATTTCAACCCAAAATAAGAATTTAGGGAAAAAAGTTGTTTCTATGGACAAAAGTCATATCGATTACTGATATGTTTAAGGCTGCAAAATCCAAATCCCAAAGAACTTTAACAGTTCTCGATAGCCTAGGGGCCTAAGGGCATAAAACTTCAGATTGTGGTGACTATAGACCGGCGTGACATTAATTTGATTGATTGTCTGGAAAAGGGTACGTAAGAAAAAAGATATGAGGGGCTACTTAAGTTTGAGATAGAGGTATGGGCGTAAAGCTTTATGCAGTCACCTTTGACTCGTGATCTTTACTCGCGTTGGACTTGCGTTGTTGCCTTGCCAACATTAGACTTGCTAGAGATGTAATTTCTGATCACGCAAGACAAATCCTAGCTAGCTAGGTAAAATTTGGTAGTGACTTAGTAGTCAAAAGTGCATAGTTAGATGCATGCAATTTTAAGGCATACCTCTACGTATGAGTCTATGATTGAGAACCGAAGCTTTTTTCCGGTAACAAGTACCAGGTAGGCTGGAGAGTGAATCTCCGAAAAATTTAGCATAGTTTTTACGCCGGCTTGCCACGTCTTGCACAACCCACATTACGTAGGCAAAATCTTAGAAACATTATGTGCCGCAATGGTTAACCAGACAGGGAGGGTTGGCACACCACTCTAGTTGGTTTTACGTATTCACGACCGTTAGATTGGCATACCCACATGTTCCCTTCCCAGAGAGGCATAGCAAGGAAAACCTGCTAGCAGATGGTGTAATATGTTCGCATGTTGAGGGTATAGCTTATCGGGGAGTGTGACCCTGCGTGGTATCCTCATATACCTTAATATCCGAGGATAGTTCAGGTATATACCTCGCTCCATCATATGCTCCATCGCGATCATGCCTTAACGCTCAACCGTCGAAGGGACCGATAGCCTAGATTCCGGCTTTAGGCCATTGCAAGACCGGTAGCCTGAGTCTATGACCCTCCTTTAAAAAGATATCAGCCATAAGAAACTCGACAAGATTGTGTAGGGGGTGCAGTAAATTGGTTTTGGCATTAATTGCAGTAATATTAGCTATATCTAACAGAGATTTTAGATCCCTTAGGTTTTGTAGGGTAATCATAGTTTCTGTCATAGACTCATAGGATATGGAGTAGATTTTTGTAGTTTTGATATGGGTAGATTTTGAGTAATGGAGGTAAGTGGAGTAATACAAAGTATTTTTGTGGATGGGATTAGAGTAGTAAATATTGATCATCGTGTTTATGTTGGTGTTGAATTGAGAGGTCGCCTGTGTGTTGCAGACTTCACTTGCAGTATTTAATAGATCCAAAACTAGAATACTATTTGGCCTCCATTCTGCTATTCATGCATTAATCATTTGTCCATCAAGCGGTTTATACTCAGAGAATCACTATGGAGAATGGACCACAGATATGGGTTATATATATGGCAACATCCAATTGTACACTTATAGGAGGAGGAAGACACTTCATACTAGTTTCGAGAAATAGGGATATGATCGAGCTTAAGAAAAACAAGCATCAAGTTCCAAGTATGGAGATGATCGTAATTATAATTATTGTATGTTCCAAATCAGTGGCGGAGCTACGAATTTGGAAACGGGGGGTTAATTATTTTTTTTCGCTCCCAATTAATAGTGCTAGTCCATCCAGTGGTACAGAAGGGTTGAAAATGTAAGGTGTGAGATAAAAAATAAGAGTGTTACACATTTTATGGCAAAAAGTTCAACTATATATTCCTACTTTGATGGTTGTCGGACTGGCTATTCTAAGGAAGCAAAACAAATTAAGTAAGACCTTTTAAAGATCACTGATCGCTTGATCTTGTGAATAGTATGCATTTAGTTTCAACTAAAGTGTTAAACTCTCCTCGTCCTCTTCCTTGTTTTTAGTTCTAAGTGTTTCCATAGGAAATCATAACATAATTTTATTGATCAGAAAACTTTGATATTCATACCTTAAGATTTCTTTAATTTGATAATCCTGTAGTTGACAGTATCCTCCCATACCGAAGCGTCTTTGTTTCTGAATGCCCTGCCAAGCACAACAAGTGCTATTGGCAAACCATTCCACTCTTTGACGATATGTTTAGCCACAACAGAATCTCACCAACGTTCTTCGTAAACAATTCCCGTGATTCATCTTCTTCTATGATCTCGACCTTAATGTTATCTTAAAATTCAAGAGAACCAAAAAATTCTTTAGGATTCTTGTAGTGATGACAACTTTGCAGCTTTTGTTTTGTCCATACGGTATGCCCACATGATGTAAGTTGAACTCATTTGTCCGTAGATCATCCAAGACAATGAGTATGCTTTGCTCTGTAATTTGGGCTTGGATAGTTTATGCTCTAATATGCGGTGGACTAAGTTGCAAGACTTGGTAGACTAACTTGATAAAATTTATATTTTCTAAGGTTAATTTACTAACTAGTAGATTTTTTTGGAGAAAAAGGGGGCTACAGCCAGGTTTAGTCAACATGTAGCTCCGCCCCTGTTCCAAATGCATGTTTTTACCAAAACCAGATGATTAAAAAAATGACAATCCCCATTTTTAAGCTACTTAGTGGGAGTTGTTGGATGTGTTGCCATTTTTGATACCTCGAAACCTGGTTTTCTTCTACATGTTCTCTGGTCTTGCTTTTCTTTAACCATTTTTAGTCCTTTAATGAAACACTAGTTAGAAGTAAATCACAGAGACACAAAATGTCGACCTCTGGCCACCGGTGAGTCGATCACGATTTTCCCTTTGTGTATTATGCAACATGCAAAATCTTTATCAAAACGAAAATGGCCTTTGCTTGCATGGATGAAATTTCTGCTTAAGCGTGTATCAAACTAGGTTCTCGAGTCTCTTTCAGTACTTATGAAGCCTCTGACTCCGGTGGTACATGACTTCAAATACAAACGCTCACCTGAGTACTACCACGATAAATAAATACTCGAACATTGGTTTGATTTTTGTTTGTTAGGGGCTTAATGTGGTGACCTACGAGGCCTAAAATAATCCATCACGTGGCACTGTAGGTGTGGATGTTCTCAGTGACAAAGAAAATGACCAATTGAAGTAACTCTTGGAGGGACAGTTTGGTAGTAGTGAAGTGAATTTGATTGAGCAAACAAGGTCAAAGTCCAAAGGAAGAAGTAACCAATATCATTCATCACTTAGGTAGAAGAATCAGAATTATAAAAAAGAAAAAAAATCTTGGGCAGCACCCATAAACTTAAGTAAATTACTTTAGTGTTTGTAAGCTCTTGAGCCAAGGTGATGAGACCCAATTGTTTAAAGTTTTATGGCATGGGAGACATGGAAACACCACCCACGTTCTCCTCGTATCTTACTCTCCTCTTGTGTGTGTGTGTTTTTTATCTCTATATAACTCATCATAGAGGAATAAATATATATACCCCCCCTCCCCTTCTTCTCTTGTGATACTCCATAAATACTACTTCCTTTCCACATCCTAATCCTCTTCTCTTCCAGTGTTTGCTCCTCCATTCTCTTGTCTTGGGCAGTGGCCTTTCGCTGGTCGTCGTTCGTTGCTCCGGAGGAACTAGTATCATCAGTATCATGGTGGGTTTACGTTTTGTTTTAATTTACGTACCAAAATTTAGAATTTCTGTTATTGGTTTTGGTTTGAAGATTTTTTTTTGTTTTGTTTTTGTTTTAATGGTTGTTTCCTTGATTATTTATGTGTATACAGGGAATTCAGAAACCAGCATGGCTGGAAGCACTATACACACAGAAGTTCTTTGCAGGATGTCCAACGCATGAAACAGCAAAGAAAAATGAGAAGAATGTATTCTGTTTGGATTGTTGTACTAGTATCTGTCCGCATTGTTTACCTTCTCATCGCTACCATCGACTCGTTCAGATTCGTCGATACGTTTATCATGACGTTGTTAGACTGGAAGACCTTGAGAAACTTATTGATTGCTCTAGTGTTCAGGTTGGTAATTTTGTTCATATAGATAATATGCATGTTTTTTTTAATTAATTAAGGTGTATATATCTCAATTACGTTAAGCATAATACTGATATGTCTATTCTTTGTTTTTTTATTGGGTTATGTGTAGTCTTATACCATTAACAGTTCAAAGGTGGTGTTCATTAAGAAGAGACCTCAAAGTAGACAGTTTAAAGGCTCTGGAAACTTTTGTACTTCATGTGATAGAAGCTTACAAGAACCTTATGTTCATTGTTCTCTCGGTTGCAAGGTAAAAAAAAAAAGATCCATCAAACTCCAAATATATGTCTATTTTCCAATTTTGATCGTTTTAACATTTTATAATATCAATTCCCAATAATAGCGAATAATAAGGTACATATGCATGAGTTTAACTTGAAAATTAGAAATGATATAGGACAGGAGGTACAAACTCGTTTACATCTTTAACTGATCAATTTTCATTTAATACGCGATTTAATCCAATTTTAATCCCCTTTGAATTTTAAATCTCTCTCATTTAATGATCATTTTAAAGTATCCGACTAGTTAAATATGCTGTTATGTAACTGAGTTGATGTGATAATTAATAGGTGGATTATCTACTGAAGCATAAGAAGAGTTTATCTCCATACTTAAGGGTTTGCCATTCATTACAACTCAGTCCAGACTTTCTCATCCCACAGGATAACGGAGACTGCTATGACGAAGATGACGAAATGACAAATTCTACAATTGTTGATTACGACGAGCCGATGAGTTCATCGTCCGGTTCGGAGAACATGAGTATGATGATATGTACCGAATTTGTTAGGAAGAAAAGAACTGGTGTATATGTATGTGGAAGATCAGCTAATAACATTAGTAGTAGCGATTCAAGTAGTGAAGACATGGCAACAAGTATGAGTAGAAGAAAAGGAATTCCTCAAAGATCTCCTCTATGTTAGCAACAACAACATGAACATTTTTACCATATGTTTTTCTTTTACTGTTCTAAATTAAATTAATTAACTTCTAATTAATACCTTAAAAAATCTCACCACCCCTCCTCTCTTCTCTCAATTTCTTTGGTTTTTATTTTAAATAATTAATTAATCACCCCATGTCGTGGATTTTTTGTCTTAATGGCATCACGTGATTCCCAATTCCAAGTTACTGTTTGTGGGTAGTACATTTTTCGGAGTCATTTTTCTTTCTTGATATGCTGAAAAAATAGATTAGTTGTCATGAATTAGAGAGCCTTGTTTTGCTCTCATTAGTTAGTTATTAATCTCCATATAGGTACAAAATGGGTGCTGTACTCAATGACCTTTGCGCTTCTGGTCATGTTACATTAGTACACTATAACAATTGTCCTACTCGAAGAAATGAGAGAACTTTCAAACAGAAAGTTAAGACAACCAGAATCCTGGTTCATCAAATTCTTACTTCGGGATGAAAATGGATTACTAGTTGGGGCAAATCCTATGCAATGAGCCAATGAACCCTATTTCAATGGGCTTGCCAAGACTTCTTGTGATTCATGACTTCATTTTGTAGCAATTGTTTTGTTTTGTTTTTCTTAGGTTGTTTCGACGGGTTTAGTTCTTAATGGAACGAATGAATTGCGCCATCTTAGACAGTCTTCGTTTATCTATCTGATTTGCAGTCTTTGGTTCTTACATATGAATTTTATCAGTAATTGAAAAATTAATCCTCACCAGATTATCTTTTTAATGTACTCGTACATTACAACACCTGCACATTATAGTTCTTGCAGTTTGGTTACCTTCTTGTAAGTACATACTTTTAATTCCAAACAGAATAAGGCAGCACTAAAGAAACTGAACAATGGCAAGAAGAAGTAGACCAAAATAAAAAAACACAAGAACTTCAGCCCCATGAGCATCAATAACCGAGTATCGCTGAACATTGTGAATCCCCTAGAGAATACATCCGATACAATAATAACAGTCGGTGACGATGAGATCTTATATTCAGAATGCAACAAGCCCTCCAACATTTAGGTAGATGTAAACTTGAACTTCCAGACAAACTTGGTCATGTACTTGTTCCAGGCAAATAAAGACAGGTTCCGAACCCTCATTGGAGATATTTTCCTTCTTCCAACTCAGCAAGTAGACACAGAAGGGGGAACTCATAAAGTCCTTTTCTTTTCATCCCAACATCATAAATTCTAAGGTATACCAGAACAGTACCTTAACTTCAGGTAGGTTTGTTCTTAATCTGCTGGTAACACCTAGTATACCCAATATAAAACCAATACAGCTAGTATAAGGTAAAGACTTGTGCCATGTTCAGTGCAGATAGAACAGAAAACAAATACATCAGCCGCATATGATCTGACAAAGGTCATCAGCTCAGGGTCATGAAGGAATGACATCCCGCAGTTTGAATAGCCAGTTAATCAGTTATTTGACAACTATGCAACACATGTTCTCAACCTGATAACTACTCCGTGAGCAGTGAGCAACACCTACCTTACCATACTTCAGAGATACACCATCAACCTAGATAGCTATTTCTCCTAATGCAGGAACACTACTGGAATAGCAACTTCAGAAAAGACCCAAACTAAAAAATATACATTTAGTCGAAGGGAATGAGTTGTACTGAAAAATAACCAAAGAGTTACAAGGTCATAACAATCACTACCAAAAAAATATAACAATGTCTCCTTGCGTCAATCTGATTAAGCTGTCTTGATGTTAGTCATTATAGAGAATGTTCTGAAATTTTTTCATGAATGAAAACGAACTTCAGTGCAGTTACCTATTCGAACTACCACCAATCGTTATTGCAGCATCAAAAGACTAGAAAACATAAACAACTATAAATCGGATCCCTATGATTATCAATCAGATAAAATTAAGCGGTAGGATGAAAACATATTCCCTCGTACTACTGGAAAGCTCTCACTTTCCACAACTGTGTCTCATTTACTTATTCGACTCGGATGCATAAATGAGATAAGTCACTAAAGTGTACATCATATATCCATTGACAAAATGCAAATTGGAGATGATGCCCTGGTTCCTTTCAGAACTTTATATAAAGAGTTTCTGTCTGACGTAACAAGATAAAATTTGGTGGGGTTGCCAGCAAATTGGAGTTTTAAACCACAGAGTAAAAATAAATCAAAATTGACTAAAAATAATATTTCAAAGCTAAAATCATGTAAAGTCTGCAAGAATTTTGGTGTTGCTCTTCAAGGTGTAAGGGTCTCATATAACAATGGACCTAGTTGAGGTATTAAACTGGATCCTAGAAGGTATAAATTCTTGCAGCGTCAAAAACCACATACTAACTTTTTTATAATCATAATGATCAATTATTATAGGGGATATTTTGAATGTATCTCTAGGTGGAAAAGAAAAATTGGAGGAATCCTTATTCAATCCAATAAAATTGACATTTTTCTTACTTCTAGTGCTCCAACCAATTATTTCATAGTGCGATATTTTAGTCAAAGTCTATATTCTAACAACAAATTCATGGAAGCAGTCAAACCGTGCCTTGCATGTTTCCTGATAAGCGAGCAAATGGGATGCTTATTAATGGAGCTATCCACTGGTTTGGCAGAACACTTCAAAAAGACTCATCCAAGTTAACAATGTCTTTGGATATTCTGCCACGAGAAATTCAAAGAATGGCAACTACCAAAAGAACATTCAGAGAATAAGCATGTGTTGATAACTGTGAGCGCAATGGAAGGGTGCCTTAGTGCAGTTGCTGATGTTAAGGTTCAATTCAGAGTTTGGGTGATGCAGGAATATGGTGTTAGAGAATCTTGGACTAAAGGCGACATCATTACCCATGATGGTGAGATTTTATTCTCAAGTATCAACAAATTAGTCTTATATGACCTAAAACATGGAAGTGCTGCAGAACTACACAAGCGTCTTAATAGCTACCAGAATGTAAAACATTATTTCAAAAGCTATTTTCACTGAATCTGGTACTTATGTAGGCGGAAATCAAGAAGAAAAAGAAATAGAAGAAAATTAAGATTACTGTGTAAGTGTATGTATAATGAGATGAAAATTAGTGATACAGAAACCTATATTAAAATTCCAGTCATAGAGCTGATCAATACAAAGGTGATACTCTAAATAACAGCTGCTGAGATCTTAGACTTAGTGGTCAGTCTAAGTAAGAAACTTACTAGAGATTATGATGTGTCCCGTCTAGAAGGTGCATGCCTAAGAGTTCAAGTGCACAGAGCAGAAGCATATTATCATTATCTTTGATCCTTTAAACACAGTCCTGTAAGCAATACAATATTAAGCATCATTATCGTGGCATGAACAGCCAACTCATACTTCAATTCATTGTGGCCTCAGATAAAAAAATAATCTAAAGCAAGGAAATGCTGCAATTACGCATACACATAAGCCAACTAACTACCTTCAGCTCATGAATCAATTCAAGCAACAAAATCATATCAAGCAGCGAAACTGAAGTACATATAATTTGCTAAACGCTAATAAAGACTAGAAAGATTATACATTATGCAAAAACCTAAAGCATACATATTTATTAGCTATAATAAACTTTGTTTACCTCTAGTCTTTTTGATTCAACAAAAACATCAATTTTGCTGCTACAACAAGAAAAAGTAGAAGAACCACACAAACACGACAGCAACAGCAACAGATCAATAAGGTATTATTTAAGTTAACTATCTCAACATAAAGAGAACGAAACCACAAAACTGAAGAAGATAATGAACATATGTAATTAAGACTTAGGAGAGACAGGACATGACTCAGTAAGGAAAGAAGATCAATTTTTACTACTTAAGATGTAATTTTGTGCTACTTAAGTGTACGAACCGTATATGATTCTAGCTAATTTGATCTGACTCCTGTCTTCAAGTTGTATAGATTCTAAGAACTGTGAGATACTACAATGTTCTGCTTTAAGGAACACTTTGAAACTTCTCTAACATAAATGAACTCATGGCCTGGTCCCTACAGGTAATTCATGATCAAGATGAATAGTGGCACTTTTAATATCATATAGGTGTTCCAGGTTTCTTCTGAAACAGTATTCTACAACACAAGTTTCCTCCCTAACTAATTGGAACAGTTGGCAATATAATATCGACTTCGACGAGGTATTAAGATACAAAAGTGTAGACTACAATTAGGTAACATTATTTGAAAACAGACAACTAGGTTGCTTACAGTAGTTACTTGACTCTATTGTTCCTCGACACTACAGGGATATCTCTCTCGTTCTACAATTTTGTCTGTTCATGCTTGTACGACTCTGTGTATACAAAAGAAATAAGTCACTATATAAATCACGTACCCACATTCAAATAAGGTCAAGTTACTAGCAAAATGCACAATTACAAAGCAATTAATATAACTTAACCCAATGGCATTAGGTTCACACAAAGGTTAATTGCTTGTTATAGAATGAAACTAAGAAGTCTACAGAATTATATGAATATTCTTCCAAAACTTAAAGAAGATTACCAGTTTATAAGTATGTGTTCAGGATGTGCATCCTCTTGTAGCTGCTTGAAAGGTCCATCAAAGCTTTCCAACTCCTCAACCGACTCCATCGTTTTCGTATCTTCTTCCCCCAATTCTTTCAACGAAATCAATGTGTTCTTGTGGGGCAATACATCATAAATATGTTCCTTAAAATCCACGAGCATTTTCGAGGTTAAAGCTTTTGTGTCGTAAATGTTGAGATGGTTTTCAATGCAAGTTAAAACAGCGCCAGTCTTTGTAACGGCAAACCATTTGCTTTCGCCAATCCTAAACTCTTTATTCCATACCATTGTCTGATGTTCCGCTGGCTGCTCTTTCATGTCATGATTGTCATTCTTCCTTTTTAATAGCCATATGTCATAATTGTTGGCTCCTTCCACAACTACATTAACAGCAAAAAGCAAAAACCCATCCAAAACCCTTATTCTATTATTCCTCCAATCATTACCCGGAGGGAGAGGAGGTAGTGAAAGATATTTGCAAAACTTCTCCTCAGCCAAATCGAAGGTGACGATCCTAGGTATTCTGGAATCTTTCCAATAAAGAGCTCCATTGGCAGAGATAGGTTGGCGCCGCCATTCATATGGGTTAAAATCATAATTGAAGTTTCCAAGGTTTCTCCATCCATGTCCGCTGCCAAGAGTGTATATGTGGATTTCCACATACTCCTCATACGCATCTATCGCTACAACTTTGTACTCATTGGTAGAAGAAACGTAACCAAACGCAATCTCGCTACCAATACAATCATGCACATTAGAAACTGTACTGATTGGTGGAAGCGCAACATATTCTCTAGTAATTGGGTTACAAATACAAGCATTTGGCAGCCAATCTTCACTAGAAAGACATATCAACCCATTACATGAACCAACAATGCTATTAGCCTCAAAAGGAGATGTTAAATTAATCCTTGTAATTCTTTCAATGGATGGTGTTGTTGACTGATCATGATTCTCATTGTATTCGAAATAATGAAATTCTTCATCCCTATCAGCATCACCAACATCGTCAAAGTTTAACTCATAACTCAAAGCAATAAAACTTAACTTACCTGAATCAGCAAAAGGATGATTAAGATGCTGTAAGTGCATCTTGGAGAATAATGGATGATTAGAAACAAGATTATTCCAACTAATGCATACTGATTTGCAAGCAAGGACTGTGTCAGTCGGTAATCGGCTTAGTATCTCTAATGTATCTCTTCGGGTAGAAGATTGAAATACTCCATGATGAATATAGTGTTAGAATGCTTGTTAGGGTTTGAGAATATGGTTGATGGAGACCAGGAAGAAGAGGGGTTTATGTTTGGTATGTGGGAAAGAGTAAAGGTAGAAATGAAAATAAGCTTTGTTGCGAGTCTTGTGACTTATGGCTAGTGTGTCACTCAGTCGGAAAGTCGGTGAATTCTTGAATCACAATTTTTTTTTTTTTTTTTTTTTTGTTGCATAACCATTTTTGTTCGGATTCAAGGTACACCAATCAGAATCAAGTTTTACTAAATAAAAAAGGGAGAAAGGTTTTTCTAATTTTGCTTTTTAGTTTTGTTCATATATCAAGAGATTTTTAATTATTTTTTTGGATCCCATATAGATCGTAAAATATCGGGTGTATAATAAAATTGGTATCTACAACTTATAATAATGATGTTATTAATCAGATAGTTGTATATGAATTACCAGTGAAACTATAAATGTTTCTTGGGTAGTGCAAACGGGAAGAGAAGGAGGAGGAGAGGGCGCAAGCTACACCGTAGAAGATACACTTGCAAGCATTATATTACTGTTAAACGCATTCTAATTCATGCATGTTACAAATAATTGAAAATAGGACCTTAGCATAGACACAAAATCTTTAAATCACACGAGAGCCTGCAACTAATGAATTTAACCTCAATAACAAAAAATCTTTAATTAAAACTCAAATTTTCCCTACTTTAAAACAATATCATCATTTTATCAGGAAAAAAAAAGAAGAAAAAAACAAACACTATCATTAGGGTTTGGAGATTTAAATCTTAAATCTTTAATTCAGTTAGCTTACGAAATCTTGGGAAGGTGATTTGAGTCTTTTAGTTCGTCACATAGTGAAATGATTAAGCTTTATTAGTGATTGGGTTGATTGATTGTTGTTTTTAAATTCGAAAAATAAAATATGGTTAGAGGTAAAAGAAGGAAAAATATTTAGGTTTTGACTAAAATAAGATATATTTTTAAAATCAGTGAGAATAGGTGAATCAACTCCATTGATATGTATGAATCGCTTATATCTCAACTCAACTTGCTTAACTAACTATGAGTCCTTGTTAACTCAGTAAATATATTTTGGGTTATGATTTGGGTTACGATTAATACACAAATATTTTTTTGTGGGTTATAAATATTATGGGTTATGGTTAATAAAAATATGGGTTATTTAAGAGAATTCTAGGTTTATGGAATGTAAAACCCTTTTGTTTTGCAGCTTCAGTTGGGTCCCTGTCAAGTAATACCAAATGTGGTTTTGGTAGCAGTGGTGCGTGATTTTTCTAACAGTTGTATTTATCCGTTCTCCATTATCTTTCAAATATGAGATTTATTAAGAGAGTTGTTGCAGTTACACTAGCCGTGTTTTTGATAATAATACCAAATTGGGTGATAACTATCTTAGTTATTCCTATTACATGATATGCTTCCTACTTACCCACCACTTAGGTTAACCCAAATCTTAGAGTCTATAGAAATTTCACTATGGATCATCGTTTCATTTGCAGAGTATTTCACGACTAGCGTATTCTCGGAAAATTATCTAATTAGGGAGCGCAATCCTTGTTAGTTCAAAATTCTGAATTCCATCCTCCTAAATTAAAATCTTATATTCTTGTGGTATTTTCTTTCAATAACCAAAGATAAGGCCAACTCTATCTTGGAAATTTATTTTCCCATGTTTATCTTTTATAAAACTCTTAACTACATGTTGTTATATAAACATTTGCACCATGGCCTCAAACTCTTAATCCCAACTAGCTATGATCACCAATAAAATGCAAGGAACTTCCTTTAACGAGGTTTTCATAAACCTACCAGAGAACTTTAATCCCCGCTATTGAAATTGGTGTTGCTGCTAGCAAACGGTATCATAGTCTAATTCGACAAAGCATACCTCAGGAGGAGATAAACATACACGAGATCAAAACAGATATTATAACAAGATGAAGAAGGTTTTAAAAAATGGAGATCAAGTTTATGGGTACGAATCTATTCATTTTCAAGTTTAACAACAAAGCTGAGGCTGATGAAGTTTAGGGGACGCACCTTGGAATGTTATTGGATACCTTATGGTTCTCCAGGTATATGACTCTAGTAAAAGCTTACCTGATTACAAATTTACACATCAAGTCTTCAGTGTGCAATTCAAAAATCTGGAGATGAACATCTGGATGATGTTATCATTTGGAAAATATGCAAAGATATTTGAAAGAAAGTTGAAAAGAAAATACATACCCTAAAGTTGGAAATATGGTGAAAGCCATAATTGAAGTAGATTTGAGTAAACCTTTAAAGGGATGTGCTTGGTTACTCATTGCGAAGAAACAAGAGGTATGAATTAGGTACCTTATGAAAATAAACCAAGGAAATTATGTCCAGAGTGGTTCGTGATAAAGCATAAGTGTTAGAGCATCGCTTGGTCACACAAGTTTCGGTATGTAAAGCTTGTTGTCATATTTAGTTGATCAAAAATACATCTTGATTTATAGTCTACTTATGTGATGCTAGTTTTAGCAAAGGAAAAACCATTACCTATATTTCATTCGACGAACCCTACCTGCCGAATCGGGGTATTACAAATTATGTGATGCTAGTTTTAGAAATTTTGATTGTTTGGTAATATTGAATTGTCTTCTGAGTAAATTGGATCTAAACTTGTCTATTTGGTATCTTAAGCTAACTTGTTTAATTTTCATAAATTTCTGCATCGTAAATCAATCATGCTGGAAACTTTATATATTTAGTAACACTGAATCATATCATCGTTGTGCATATCTTGAGTCTTAGTTCCCAATTAGAATTTGTGTTTTGATATTTAATCCTTTATCTGGTGGAAAATTTTAGTTGATATCTGCTCATCCTCATTGTAGTTGTCGTGGAATTGTAAGGATTTTGACAACCCAACTATCTGGACCTCTCTCTCTATAATCTCATTAAACCTCAAAATCCTGATTTTATATTCTTTTGTGAAACAAAAAATAATTTTCTAAAATGAACCAATACATGAGACGATACAAATACCCTAACAATTGAGTTTGTCCTTCTACTGGTTTCTCAGGTGACACCGTAATTATGTGAAAATCTTGTCTTCAGTTTGAAATTATGCAAAACACATACAAAATTGTCCATGCTATGGTCCATGCTAATCTTAGTAAACCAGATTTCCTAGCAATTAATATTTGTTTATGGTTCTATATATCATGATGGGAGGTTATAATTTTAGAACTATATTAAGCAAAATCGGGAAATAGTCAACACCTCATGGGTGATAATAGGTGATCTTAATATCACAATGCATGATCGTGAAAGATCTGTTAGAGCACTGCTCGGTCGAACTCACAAGTTTTTTTTATCTCAAGCTTGTTGCCAATATTAGATGCATAAAACTATATCTTGATTTGTAGTCTACTGAAGTCAAGTTTCGGACTAGGATTAGATTATGGTAGTTGAGTATCAGACATCTCTGAATAACCCTCGAAGATTGAAGACTGAATATCAAACGAATACATTTGGAGGACTTCATCAACAAAGAGGTATGTGAAGACTGACCCATTTTATTTATTCACATGGATTACTATTCTATCTATATGAGACTATGTCGTATGACTTCTGCTAGACTTAATATTGCAAAGAAGAAGTTTCGAGTCAAGCTTGTCTTGTTAATCATCTCAAAATATGATTCATGTAATTGATGTTCATAGGTCCTTATCAATTTTAGTTCGAAACAATTTGTTGTTCAAGAATTATTTTTATTTTATATTGATCATTTGGAAATTCCCCAAGCAATGATATTTTATATCTATGACAATTGGGAATATTTCAAAACATCAAAATAGAGTTTTCATAACTATTGAAATGTGGACTCAGGGTAAGTACGCGTACGCCAATATGCGTGCCCTGGATATCTGGGGTTCCAGAATATATGTAGGTAAGTATACCCAGTACGTGTAACATGGTGTTCTGAATTCATGAATGGGTGAGGTACGCATACCCAGTAACTTTAGATAAAGTATATGAGTTCTCGAATATACTAAGGGTATGCATACCTAGTACACGTACCTTGGATATCTGAATTCACGAACTGGTTCGTAGGTATGCATACCCTTCCACTTACCTACCTAGTACGAATTAAGCAGATGCTCAAAGATTATTTTCTCAAAAATATGCGTAGCATTGCTAAAACTCTAGCTCCTAAACACCTGTAAGACACCTTTAATCTGTGCTGTACACTATCATTATATATGGTTCCGGTACCCGGACCATAGTGTATATTCTTCTATGTAATTTCAAGACAACTTTTAACGTGCTTACATGAACTCTTAACAAGAGTTTCATCTAAACAGAGAAAGTGTTTGCTTGAATCTTAAGTTATCTCAGCTTGAATTTTAGGCAACCCTCAGTCTTGAAAGTCTGTAGATAGAAAGACTCAAATAACTAGGAATTTCAATTCTTCTTACTTTTGTGTCCTAGTTGTATGCTAGAGTCATCCTCTGTTAACTTAGGTTTCCTATGAAAAACATAATTAGGTTTACGACTTAAAGACTTCACTTAGGATTCGTGAAGCAAGGTACGACTATGTTTACCTTGGTAGTTCGTGTATCCTGATCTTGTTCATTCGGTTGTCAAGGTTTTAGTCAATCTCCATCAGGAACGAGATAGATAGAAATCGCAAAATTCTCTTAGTCTCAGATTTTGTGATTCCTCAAGACAGATATCTAAAACTCTTTTTAATTGATCGGTTTAAGATGTTCTTGAGAGGTGGATAATAATCCAGGATTTTCAGATAACTGAGTGTAAGTGTTCCGGATCTGTGAGGTTTTTTAGTTTTATCTCTTGCTAACAGATTTCCAATCCTTGATTTATTCGATCTACAGGAAAATCAGATAGGTTTATATGTTAAATGCAAATTGGTTTCCAAAGTCTTCACTTAGGCTGAAGCAACTCTTAGGCTGTAAGGACGTAAGCCAAAGGAATCAATTTCATAGAGCCTTGCAAGGTTCAAGAGACGTAAGGAACTCGACTGCAGCTGAATTTCTTGGAGGGTTAATTCGGTCTCAACTACATTCCCTTATGAAGTCTAATAGTATGCTAGTATCTGTAGCAGCTTAATACAGTTTGGTGTTCAAATCTGGACTAAGTCATTTTCTATAGGTGCAATTTTTCTCGTTAACAAAATTTCAGGTATCTTGTGTTTTTTCCTTTTCCGCATTATATTGACTTATGTTTATAATAAGAATAACACAAGTATCACGTAATCAATATTAGTATATAATTCCATATTAATTGTGATCAATTATGAGACTTGTTATTGTAGAATTCTTATCTTGAAAGATAGATAACAAGTTTCATACTTGGCAGAATTCAGATCGATTATTTGGATACGACTAGATTGATTTTTTATAGTGATTTTTGATTTTTCGTACTTGGATATTGATTCTTGATATCGTCCAAGTAATCTTCTATAGAATCAGGTTCACGGACTTTATTTCCTTGACTTTCTAATTGTGAAGAATAAGAGATATAAACTTTATATACGTATTGTTCAAGAATATTTAACTAGGTCTGCTTGCAATTGTATTCCATACAGCCTGCGAGCGAAAAAGTTTGTGATGTACTTAGTACCTTCTCCTTTTCAAGATCCACTTTCACCAATATCACTACCTCTGAATTCCTTTTACAATCATAGACTTTTCAGACCTTCCTGATGTATGGTTTTTAGCAAGTTCAAAATTTACATGGTCTAACAGACAAGCCGGCAATGAAATCATCAGAGCCTGATTAAACAAAACCTTGGTGAATGGCTTGTGGTTCTATCATTATAGTAACTCCAAGCTTATACATATCGACACCATATGTTCAAATGATAACAAGTAGAAAAATATGGGATGACTGAAAAATTAAACATAGGACAACAGTGAGATTTATTCTGACAACGAACGAATATTTTACTAGGTATTCATGGTACTTTTATTAACATTATAACGCGCATAATAAAAAATTGATAGATGTTTTAAATTGGGTGTAGCTATTCAAAAAGGTGTTGGAGCTCAGCTTGTTGCTAGGCCACCAACCAAGGTTTTGTATGAATCTTAGTATTTTATTTTTTTTATCAAAAGGGGTTATATCCTAAAATTAATACAAAAAAAAACAAAAAAAAAAGTCACATGAAGTCAGTAAAAAAAAATTATTTTAAATTTTTAGTTAGATATTATACATTTTTTGTCTATATAAATTACAGAAACTCTTTACAAATCTCGTTTGTTTTGTCTCTACAAGTCATAAAGACTCTTTTAAATACTCTCTGACAATCACTAGAAATCTTTAGACTTTCAAAGAGTCTCCGGAGTCACTCAAATAAAAAATCTATGAAAGTCTATAGAAACCTCATTTGACCACCCCCTATAATAGTCACCAATGTAGAAGGCCTTATAAGTACTTCAAATGTTGGTTCAGGGGCCCTACCTCTCATGAGATTATCAGGAAATCATACAATACCAATATTAGAGGTTCTCTTGCTTTTATGTTCACTTATAAGGAATGTTAGATATGCTCTTAAAGAATAGAATATTGGTCAATTTGGCAATATAGACCAGAATCAGCAAGGATCTGAGCGATCAAGTTCAATTTCTGAGTAGTCAATCTACCAATACTCAGAATATTGAGTCTGACAAGTCGAAAAATATGTTGAATATTGGCAAAAAGTTATGGGAGACTTTTATGCCCCAGAAAATAGAGAGAAACATATCACAAGTTTTGATAAAAATAAAATATTAGTTTTTATCATACTTATAATAAACAAAAGGAAACACTAAATCATATAACTGCTCTCAAACTTGGTAATGGTCAGAAGACAGATGATAGATCCCAACTTGAAGACTTAGTAGTTCCTCATTTTAGTTCTGTTGGTACCACATCCAATCCATTCCAAGACAACAATTTCCTTAACTGCATCGACGCTTGCATAAATGATGAGGAAAATGAAAAATTATTGAGTCTAGTGACCCTATAAGAGGTCAAAGATACTAACCATATGTCTTCATGGATTGCACTAGGACTTGATGGACTTCCACCAGGTTTCTGTAAGAAAAATATGGAGTTTCTCGTGGTAGATGTCTAGAATATGGTTAAAGCCTTTTTTGATTCCAAACATCTTCTTGGTGAGATGAATCACACCTTTCTTAGCTTTATTCCAAAAATTAACAACCTATATTCACCAGTGACTTTAGGCCCATCATCATATGCAACACCAGTTACAAAATTATTTCTGAATGTCGCTAGGCAAACTAATATCCCCTTTCCAGGCATCATATGTGCCTGGTAGAGATATTGAGGAGAATGCGGCTATTTCTCATAAGCTAGTTCATTCTATGAAGAGAAAGAGCAAAAAAGATAAATTTGGTATCATGGGATTTAAACTTGATATGCCCAAGGCCTTTGATAGAATATAATAATCATTTCAAATAAAGTTTTTGAAGAAATTTTGCATTTTCAACCACTGGTGTGACTTAATATTTCAATGCACTAGTACATATGTGACGGACCGTAAAATCACGCCTAGCGCGCCAGGGCGCACATGCCATAACTTCCCCGATGCGACACTCTGATGCTATAATCCGGACCTTAAAATGAGGCAAATGCGCGTTCATCTGCCCTTGCAAGCATTCTCGTGGAGCATGATGCTGCTAACTTAGCTTTCATACCGTTTCAATTTACTCTTGTTATGTGAAGGGTTTATATCCATAAAATCTAATGCCGATGCATTAATTCATGCATCACTGGCCTTTGAGTCCTTTTTAGGCATAAATCATGCCTTGGACTTACACATAGGCCATTGCAGTCTATTTCTAGATTTCTTATTTAGCTTAGGAATTTATGAGAGCATGCACTTGTCTTGATCGTGCCAAGGGTGCATCAATCAAGCTCATGTTGTACCTTTCTTAGGATTATGCAAGCTCCGCTACTAGCATACCCATATAACTTACTTTCTTGGCCATGCCCAATGCGCAATTGATGCATGCCTACGTCTAACACCTTGATAGAAAGTATGAGCATCCAAAAAATGGAATGTAACTTGCCTCATCAAGTTCGGCCACAATCATCTCTTGTATTGCAATAACGAGCCAGATGATATGAGAGGCCAATATGTCGTAATCATCTCGTAATTAGATGATATGAGCGACAACGTGCTGGACTGGCGATGCTGCAACTCATTGCGGTTTCCTACGTACCCTTCCCTACTATAAAGGGATCAAGCACTGACCGTAGTTCATCCTCAAAAGGAAACAACTTAAGCCAATTCGTGTTTCAAGGTCGTGGCCAAGCAACATGACCTGGTCCGCATATGCCATTCCGTCAAAATATACAAAGATTGCGCATAATTTGGTCCCTGACATGGTATAAGGTTGCCTTCGCATCATATTACCCATTGACAAGGCTACACAGCTATAAATGAGGCCTAACCATCATTTATGCTCTTTCGGCTAAGCTATGAAGCTTACTTGGTGCATAGTCCGCATATGCACCTTCAACCAACTACCCCTCCCCATATATGTATTAAGGACATTTTTACAACTTGAACCGGGGGATCACTTTTACATTTACCAAGTCACATTTTTGAGGTGCTTGCTTCACTATTCATGGCCGTTGCCATGTACTTCTGATTAACCGACAATGATTGTTGTGTTTTTGTTCTATCCCATAGACCAAATTCAATATTGCGTAATGATTGCGCAACATTCACTTGGCCATCTCGCTCTGGTATATTCCATAACTGTTGTACGATATTGGCTTTAGGCCAATAGCCTGCATAATACGCTAAGATATACATTTGATAGCAGGCGAATCTGACGCGTTCTCTACATTCATGCTGACGAACGAGATGATGTCACCAATTCACACCAAAAGTGTGAAGATCAGCGCGGTAGTTAAAAGATCAGCGCGGCGAGATATAATAAAGGGCGATTATTAGTTGTCCTCCACTATGTAACCCCTATAAAAGGGACAAGAAGCCATTGTAAAAGAGAGAGATCTTTTTGAGAGCTTAGATAAGAATTTTAGGAGAGAGAAAGTTGTATTATTGTCCAAGTTAGGGTTTTCATACATCAACTTTGTATTTGATCTATCTTTTAATGAAATGATTTAGAGTTTTCTTTATGATGTCTTAGAGTAATTTGATAGATTAACTTGGGTGTAGGTTGTAGGATTTCATGCAACTACATACCTAAACCGTTTCTTGTTACAAATGGTTGCCAATCATCGATTTCATATTTTTGGATGATCCCGGCCTGTGAAGTTCTTTAAAAATGGTTGCCAATCATCGATTTCATATTTTTGTTCAAAGAATTTCCGGTTTTTTAAGCATTTTAGTAGAGTTAAAAGGAGTTTTCGGGAGATTTTCGAGCATCGAAGCCTTTATTACATTTTTTAGATCTGATTTTGGAATCTTGTTATAGTCTCTGGATCTCATTATCGTTTCAGGAAAATCATAGGAACGCAAAGTGAAAAAAAAAAGAGATCTAGTAGCGGAAAAAGAAGACCAACAAATGAAAAAGGAGTTGTACAGGGAAAAACAAAGACAAGCGAAACAGACTGAATCAGAAAAAGTTGTAAAGAATATTGGAAGGAAAGAAGGAAGCAGGCGTATACAGTGTAATTCAATAACAAAATCGACTATGAATGTTGAAGATTTTCATGTAGGGATTACAGGGCAAATCCACAAGCGCGACTATGAAGGAAGGAAAATCCTGAATGTAGATAAAATATCGCCTTTGAAGGAATGGCAAAAGCAGAGGATAACATTTACAGCAAATGAAATACCATAAGAAAATCTAAGGCGAACTGATCCCCTAGTCGTTACTTTAGCTACAAGGCGAAAAGAAAGAAAGGAAAGCGCAAAACAATCATAAGAGTGGGCGATAGACAAGACTTTGATAGACACGGGAAGCTCAGTAGATATATTATTTTACCGCGCATTCAGGAGTATGGGATACACTGACGCGGAGCTAACGCAACCAACATATAACATCCACGGATTTAATAGGACAATTACAAAACTTAAAGGAGAAATAATCATGCGAATACTTCTAGGAGAGATAGAAACGCAGGTAACATTTTGTGTAGTGGATGTGGAGTCACCCTACAACGTGCTCATGGGGCGACCATGGGTACATGGGATAAAAGGTGTAACATCAACTTTACATCAATGTTTACGCTTCCCAATGCCAAGTGGAGTAGGAGAAATCAAAGGCGATACAAAGAGCGCGAAAATTTGCAGTCAAATAAATGTGAAGAACTATGAAGGGCGAGCAAAAAGGCGAAAAAATAGATGGAGAAAGGCGAAGGAATCAAAAAAGGAGGAAGAATTAAGAATATACATGATAAGAGCAAAGGAAGGAAAAGGAATACCAAGTGAAATCCCAGAAAAGGAAGGCGACCCAATACATGAAATAAAAGAACCCTCACCATTAGGCGAACCAAAGGCGAATTTTACCGCTGTAGAGCCAACAAAGGAAATAAACATATGAACAGAAGAAGAACCAAAGATGTTGAAGATCGGAACCAGGATGGATAAGGAGGAAGAAGAAAAGCTGATAAACTTGTTGCGGTAATATAAAGATGTCTTTGCATGGAGCATGGATGAAATGCTAGGTATAGACCCTATAATTGCATGTCACAGGTTAGACATCAACAAAAGCGTGAAGCCATTCAAGCAAAGGATAAGGAAGATATCAACCACATACCATCCACAGATAGAGGCAGAGCTACAAAAGATGTTAGACGCGGGAATAATCAGGTCAGCAAAATACACAGTATTGATAGCAAACATGGTGGTGGTACCGAAAAAGAACAAAGGGATACGAATCTGCATTGACTTTAGTGATCTAAACAAGGCATGCCCAAAGGACAACTTCCCACTTCCAGATATACCACAGATGGTAGAAAAGGCGGCAGGAAATAAAAGATTATCATTAATGGACGAATATTCAGGCTATAATCAAATCGCTTTAGCAGAAGAAGATCAGGAACACACGGCATTCTTCGCGCCAAGAGGGCTATATTGTTATACAAGGATGCCATTTGGATTGAAAAATGTAGGTGCAACATACCAGAGAATGGTGGAGAAAATATTCGCTAAGTTGGTGCATACAACCTTGGAAGTCTATGTAGATGACATGCTATTAAAGAGCAAAAAGGCGGCAGATCATGTTTACAATTTGAAAGAAATATTTGAACAGATGTGACAATTTAAAATGAAGATAAACCCGGAAAAATGCATCTTCGGAGTAGCATCAGGAAAATTCTTGGGTTATATTGTATCAAAGGAAGGAATAGAGGTGGATCCAGAAAAGGTGCAAGCAGTTAAGGACATGCCATCACCTGCAACAATAAAAGACGTAAAAAAGCTGAATAGGCTACTGGCTTCCTTAGGGTGGTTCATTTCGCGCTCCTCAGACAAGTGCAAACACTTTTTCAATATCTTAAAGAAGGGGACAAAGTTCGAGTGGACAACAGAATGTGAACAAGCACTCCAAAACATCAAGTATTATTTAACAAATTTATCTATTTTGCAGAAAACTGAACCAGGAGAAGAATTATTAATATATCTCGCACCCAACGCCGCATGCATTAAGTGTTGTATTACTCCGCTTAGATGAAGGAATAGAAAAACCAATATATTATATAAGCAAGACTTATAGCTCATCAGAAAGAAATTACACCATGATTGAAAAGCTCATTCTGGCGCTAGTTTATGCAACACAAAAGCTTCATACATATTTTCAAGCCCACAAGATTAGAGTGCTAACTAAGGTCCCTATTGGCTCAAAAAGAGTAGGAAGAGTAGAAAGATGGAATGCACAAGTAGAGCAATTTGGAGTCAAATATGAAATATTATCCTCACCAAAATCACAGGTTATCGCAGACTTCCTGGCAGAATTTCCATTAGAAGATGTGGAAGAAATGATGGACATAGTTGAAGAACAAGGAAATCCAAGAGACTTATTAACAAAGCACAATCCAAGAAGATGGGAGATATTAGTAGATGGATCAGCAAATGGAGAAGGAAAAGGGATTGGGATAGTCTTCATTTCCCCGCAAGGAGCGAGAATGGCGTATTCATTTAGATTGGAATTTGCATCTACAAATAACGAGACAGAGTATGAAGCAATAGTGCATGCATTAAGGATGGCAATTGATATGAAGTTAGAGGATATCAGAGTGACCAGTGACTCACAATTAGTAATACGTAAAATACAAGGTCTATACAATACGAATGAACTGTCTCTACAAAAGTATAAGCAACTTGTTGCAGAACTCTCAGCAAAAATACCAAATATAAATTGGAGACATATCTTCAGGAAAGATAATCAATTCGCGGACGCATTGGCATTTATCTCCTCTATGTTGGTGGACCCTACAGCACAGTATATAAAGGTAGAGACGCTCTCATTTCCATCAATCAACAAAGATAAAGAAGACGCGGACGTAATGCTTGTGGATAACCAAGAAGAAAGGCAAGCTGAAAAAGGAACGGATTGGAGAGCACAACTTCATAGCTATCTGGAGAAAGGAGAAATACCAAGGAACAAATTAGAGGCGCACAAGCTTAAGAGTAGGGCAAAAATTACGAATTAAGAGACGAGATCTTGTACAGAAAATCCTTCCTTGGACCATCACTCAGATGTCTAACACGAGATGAAGGAATGAAGATATTGAAAGCTATTCATTATGGAGATACGGGGAATCATAGCGGAGGAAGATCATTGGCTTACAAAACTAAGATGAAAGGGTACTATTGGCCATATATGCACGAAGACGCGAAAGAAGTATCTAGGCGATGTGAAGAATGTCAGCGTCACGGAAAAAGAATACATGCTCCAGGGGCAACTCTAAATTCATCAACAAGTGTATGGCCATTTGGAAAATGGGGTTTGGACATTGTAGGACCATTCGTACCAGGAACGGGGCAAAGGAGATACTTAATTGTGGAAACTGATTACTTCACCAAGTGGGCGGAAGCAAAAGAAACCCAACACATCCGAGATCGTGATATATTCACCTTCATATTTGAAAATATCATCAACAAATTCGGAATCCCGACGCAAATTGTCTCTGATAATGGGAAGCAGTTTGAGGGAGAAAATATAGAGATGTTGTTTAACGCGTTTAAAATCCAAAGTGGGAAATCAACGCCTCTGTACCCACAAAGTAACGGGCAAGCAGAGGCAATGAACAAAACACTTGCAGATATATTGAAGAAGAAGTTGGAAGGAAATAATAAAGGGTGGTGCAAATAGGTCCATAATGCTCTATGGGCGTATAAAACAACGAGAAGAGAAGCTACAGGAATGTCACCTTTTTGTTTAACATATAGGGTAGAGGCGGTGCTACCAACTGAAGTTATCATACCGACAACAAAGAAAGAAGCATGGGAAAAAAACTTGAACACGGATTTGATCTTGGCAAAACTTGACAATTTAGATGAAAACAGAGAAGTCGCCCTACAACATATGGAGAACTATCACAACAGGTTAGCTCGTGAGTATAATAAGCGCGTCAAAGTAAGGGAGTTCCATCCAGGAGAACTAGTATTGCGGGAAATACCGCCTTATCAGAAAGGTGGAGACGGAAAATTGGAGAAAACATGGGATGGACCGTACATTATAAATAGAATTGTAGGAACTGGAGCATACGAGTTGATGGATAGCGAAGGGAAAGATGTAGGAAGTAAGCTCGATCATCCATTGAATCGAATATATTTGAAGAAATATTACCCTTAGGCGTCAACAATGAAGAAGGAAACATGTATGCATCTCAAATGAAGAAGAAAGGCGTCAACAATGTATCACTCATACATGAATGAAAACTTGAAAAATATTCCTTTATTCGAATAATCCAGAAAAATTACGAGTAGAAGAAAGAGGAAAAAATAAGCCCTTATAGTAAGACCTTAATAGGAGGCAATAAAAGTTAAAACCTCTAATTAGGGAGGCTAGGCATCCAATTGTGGCGTGCACCCTTGTTCGCGTAAATGCAAGAGGCAACAATAATACCTAACGCGCGTCATAATTGGGGAAAACCTAGTAATGCCATACCATCCCCGGAACCTGAGTCATGGAGAATTGGGGCGAAACAAAAGCCTATCCAGCAGAGACTCCTGGGTTAAAAGCCTAGGGTACTAAGTTCTCTCCTAAGGAGTGTAGAAACTCGATTAGGGCACCGCGGTACACGGTTGAGTCAAGAGTGCCTATGGCGTCTGGAGCGTTCCCAGCCATTCTTGGCAAGTCTTGACTATGATACACTCGGTCCTAAAGATACCCCACTTAGGGTGTGGTCTCGTAACCATAAGCCATATCGGCGGAGGGATAAGGGGCCACGAAAACAACTGATTGTTAGTATCACTGGATGGGAAGATCCCACCCTAACCCGATAGGGGTAAGCTTCCTTGAAGGGGAAATCAAGGGGAAGATAAGGACGGCACCCTCTATTAGGGAGCTGAATTGTGTCAAAGACGTCAATATCATAGGGCTATTACTCATGGAGTACTTAGGCTTGTCGTATTGACGGGTCAATATATCCGGCAGAGGAAAAAATACGAAAAGATGATAAGGCAAGATCAATGGGTCGATACTTGAAAAAGTAATGACCGCCTGCGATTTTGCCGCCCAGCCAGAAAGAACACCCTGGGGCAAGGATAAGTCCTATTAATAGGGGGAGGCTGATTAAGACCTCTATTTAGGGAGGCACAATAAGACCTCCGCAAAAAACCCTTTAGACCAATAATATTAACTTAATTGTTTTGCAGGAGAAAGATACATAAGGAGCGTGCAGGGCAAAAAGGAAGGCGGACAAATAAAATACAATCAAATAACCAAACATTCAGCAGAGGCAGGTATGCATTTAAAATTTCTTCATAACGCGTAATTATTGCCTAATAAGAAAAGACATATAACTATTAATATCTTCAAAGGAGAAGAACAGAGGCAAGTATGGGAATAAAACAAATAAAGGAGGTGTTATTCGCCTTTTCAGAAAAATAAGACGTAGAAATGATAAGAGACGTCAAATTTAAAGTAGATGGAAATATAGAAGATAGAAGTATGCTTTCTTAGTATTGCAGCCAGGAACAGATTAAAAGAATCCATGCCCCCCAAGCTTAGGAGCGCCCAGTTGCACAAAAGCGGAGAAAGAAGAGAAAGTTCACATCTAAAGGAAAAATTTAAAGTTAATCCCGAGGCACGTCTTGATCTTGTGCGGAAAATTCAGCATCATGAGTCGCATCCTTAGAAAGTTCGCCACCAGCTTCAACTTCCTTTGGCTGATCTTTTTCAGGAGGAGACTCTTCATCATCATCACTTTCACCATAATCATTGCTCTCGGATTCAGGAAACGCTTCATCGGCAGGAACTTCAGGAGGCTCCAAATCTAATAAGGGAATTGAGTAAGAATGGCAAACTTGATCTGCAAGAACCTTAGATTTAATGAAAAGATCGCGCGCAACACTTTTCTTGGTATTTTCTACGGAAACCTCCATCAACTTTTCAAGATATAAACACCTCCTTATCGCATTTTCCCAGGTGGAAGAAAGCTTCACAGAGAGTTTATCGCGTTCTTTTCACGCCTTTGAAAGATTAGACTTCAACTTATTGATGATAAGCTGATGTGATTCTTTAGATGCTTCAAAAGGCGAAAAAATTTAAATTAAAATAAGGGCGGAAAAATGAAAGAAAAATAAGGAAATATCAAGCAAAAGTAAAAGTTGAGGCAGTCAGCCCAATGTGACAACCTTCCCTCTGAGAGTTGAGATGATGGGATAAGGCAAGACCACTATTTTTAACATTCGTCATACACTTATCAAAATCATCACCAACCAAGCCTTGAAGGCGAGACCGAATCTTCTTCTCAGCTTGTGAAAGAGAGTCTCTCTCTTTCATTAAATTATCATAAGAATCCTTCAATTGCTTATGTTGTTCTCGGAGTTGGTTCAAATTCACTGTTACATTTATTTTACTCTGAATAATCTTCTCATGCTACATAGTTAATCTCCTCATCTCTTCATCATGTTGAGTTTTCAAAGCACGAAGAGATTTATCTTGACTAGTGCAAGTCTTTTGGAAGGTAATGTAGTGACGAGTAAACATCGCCTTCTCATTTGTAAAGGATTGCTTCTCTTCAGAAAGGATTTGATTTTCATCTAACAAGGTTCGGTTTCTTAAATTAGAACTATATAATAAGTTTGAAAGGTTGGATACCTGGGAGCCCAGAAAATCGTATTGGTTGCATAAATAAAGATTTTCACTCTTTAGGTTATCAATTTGGTCAAGCAGGTACGACTGGCTACTAATTAGTTGATTTAGTTGATTTTTAACCTCTCATTATCAGCACGAGCGTCCTCGGTTGAATCTTGGTAACTAAATCTTTCCATGATGCGCTTCTGGTTTAAGTTTTTACATATGCGCGAGAAACTTAAAAAATGAATGCAGACGCGGCAAAATACGGAAATAGCAGACAGAGAAAGCACATACCTTTGAGTTCTTTGTTTTTGGAGCAAGGGTTGTTAGATGTGATAGATTCGGCTAAAATATCTCCTTTTAGCTTGGTAACCTATTGAGAGAGTTCTAGGATAGTATTGCTAGATTCAGAGAAACCTTCAATCTGAACCAGGCGATGACGAGATTCCTGGGGAAAGGATAATGTGTAACATAAGAGCGTGATAAAAGAGCACAAGTTGAAGGTAGTTGGAAAAAATGCATACCAGGCGTTCAAAATCGAGATTAACGCTTGGGTCCAACTAAGAAAAAATCTCACTCCTAGCTGACTTATCTGGAGAAGATTCACATAACATCTTAATAAAAACATCACAAGTTCGAGATCGAGTAGGATCGTCGCTAGATGAGCGGCCGGTGTTAAAAATATCCAACAATAGCTTGGCTCCGGAGTCGGCCCTTTCAAGAACACCTTCATTGGCAGAGGCAGTCTCAAAGGAGGAGGATGTAACTACGGCAAGAGGATATATAGAAGTGGCAGCGCCCCCTAAGGAAGTGGTAACATTCTCAGAAGCTAAGGCTGTTGAATCCTAACAGATGCGGAGGCATCCTCAGAAGTTAAGGCGGTGGAATCCTTCAAAGAGGCGGAGACCTCCCCAGAAGATAAGGCGGTCGTATCCTTGAAAGGTACAGTAACGTTTTCATTGGAAGAATTCTTCTGTAGAGCAGCGGAAGGAGAAGGAGCGGTAATATCAGCACTAGATATAGTAGGTGTGAGCGGAGCATGAGGCAGTGAAGTGGGACGAAATTTATAAGTAACCACGGGTAAATTAACGGTTGTGCCAATTTTAGGAGCATGACGAGACTTTTTAACCTTCTTCTTTTCACGAACAATTTCGCCTTCAGAACCCTTCATGCATACAAGATAGATAAGAAACAGAGGCAACAATATTGTTTTTTCTCGAAGTAAAAAAAATTAAACAAAAGTTATTTCTTACTACCTTGACATGCGAAGACTTCCTCTTGAGAGAATCATTCCCCCCTGAACCAACAAAAGAGCTAGGGTTTGTCACCTTGATAACAAACTTGCTAGATGGAACTGCAATCAAGAGGGGTATTGGTAGGTCATCCAACTTTGACAAAATGTCTTGGGGTCTAATTAAAATTTTGTGTTTTATGCAGATTAGGAGAATGCAGCATCAGTTGGGAGGCACCATTTAAGTTTGGGACATGTCTGCCAGATGGGTTATCTCCAACGCTACTTTAGCCATCAAACCTACACCCTGTACCAAAAAACATACTACCATTCCAATCTATAAACCACCACATATCTTTTCCCTCCATTTCTGCTGCTTTAACCCTCACCACCCATTTTATTTTGCCAATACCGTTATTACTCTTGGCAGTTTATACCACCATACCTATATCTACACCCAAAAAAAGACAAACCCAATTATGGTTCACCAATTCCTAATCTCATCATGCTTACGTACCAATCACATATCTCCCAGAAAAACCTACAAAGGATCTTTGGATTTGTCTATACTTGGTTCTCTCATCAGATAAGTCACGTGAATACTAATATCCCATCCCTGCCACTACACATAAAATATGGAAAGGACAAGGACTACTCACATGATAAATCTTGTCTCCAAAGCGGAAGTAGCAGCAAAGCAACAACAACCTTACACCAATTCTCTCCTGAGAATTTGTCATACTTCACTTATCAACTCTCTCATTCCCTTTTTAAGGTTCAAAGGCATAAAAAAATAAAAACCTACTGCCACCTCTTCATCCATGTAGTCTGTGATCTCTATCAGGATAGTACCAATAAGAGATTCCTTTCTATACACATTTATATTATATGTTTCCTCTGTGTCCCTCATCCCAACCAATCTATTCTATTATATATCCAGTCTACCTACCAAATGGAATCCTCCAATCTATCAAATAACTCTCAAAAGATAAACCAAGATATCCAAAACCTATCTACCCAAATGGCTGAAAAATTAACCTTACCATCTTCTCTTTCTGATCCAGTCTTCATTGAAAAAACTGTTATTCTAGCTGAGTTTGATAATAATTGAAAGTGGTGTATGGTGGGATACTTATGCAGTGAAACTCTTGTTCCTACCTCCTCAATCCGCTACTACATTTGTAATCAATGGCCTCTTGCTCAATCTCCCACTGTTACAACCTTTAGTGGAATGCTAACAAAGTTCTTATACGGTTCTTAGCTGAAGAGGATTTTCATAGAATCAATTCACAGAGGCCTTGGTTTGTCTGTGGGTATCTAATGGTGCTAAAGGTTGTTCCAACAGAGGGATGGCCAGCAAATTACCAATTGTCCTTCACAGAAGAACTAATGTGGTTTATCCTGTGTAACATTCCGAAAGAATGTTCTAAATTTGAAGATCTCCAGAAACTTACTTTCAAAATGGCAGAACTCATTGAAGATCAAGATCCTTATGGAAATCACCCTTTAAAGAAGAATGTCAAGGTGTGTGTCAAGATTCTAGTGCAGAAAGCTTTACCAGTAGGCATCCCTCTGTTTACTAGTGGAAGAACTCAACCCTTTCTTATTGAGTATAGATACATAAAAGTTCTAAGATATTTCTGCACCTCATGCCGAGTTCTTGATCATAAGGATGTCAACTGTCCATCTTGGAAGTTGAAACAGAAAACCATAAAGGAAGCTGCTTCTTCTAGTAGTAAATATGTTCTTCCTGCAGTCTCAAGACTTATGATGCCACCACCACCAGTTAACAAACAAGCTGTCTCTAACTCTACTACAATAACGGATTCTATCATGCAACATGTAGCGATTGTGCCAGATACTCAAGCTGAGTCCACTGCTGCCCTTATATGCAACAAAGGAAAAGATAGTGATAATGATCAGAAGATGGAAATTACTACCCAAAAAGGTTTATCAAATACTTTCCAGATGGGACCTTTTATCAACCGATCTACAACTTTGAAGATTTTTTATGTTGGTTCGATTTAACAGAACTCGACTCAGCAGAATAACGGGTTACCAATCATCTTCAAACAGGTGACTACTCAGAATGTTACTGTTGAAGCTTTAATCACTGGCTCTGAACCGTCTACTAGTGGACTGATTCGAACATCGAACTCTTCAAGAAGATTCAAAACTGATATTGTTCCAATCCTATCATCACTAGAGGAACTATTATCTCAGCTAAGCATGACGCTCTATCTAATCTCAAAAGAAAGATTAATCCCAGGGCTGATTTGAGGAAACGTACTAGAGCTAATTCAAGTCTGGCTAGTCTAGAGGTTATTCCAGAAGAACATGATACTATTGAACCTGACTATGCTCAGCTGTGCCCTCTAATTACTAAATTGAGGGAATTACCTGCTATCAATCTCTCTAGTTGTTCTCTAAATACCCAACCTTTAATTTATTCTTATGGAAGCTATAATGTACCTGCTGATACTTCTCCATACAACAATTGTGTCCGCAATAATTCTCATCTCAATGCTGCAACTTCTAATCTCGATTCTTCCCAAGATACTTCTCAAAGTGGTGATACTACCAGTGCTTCCCTTCTTGGCGGGTCTAATTCCACCACTCAGGTAAATTCTACCCCTTCCCCCTCTTTAATTGATCCTGCTTCAGCTATCCCCATAAATCATTTCCCTGTCAATAATGTCAACTTGCTAGCTTGGAATATTAGAGGTTTAGGCAAAAAAACTGCAAACAAGGAACTTAGCTTGCTTTGTAAAAATGTTAATCCTGACATCATTTTCTTATCGGAAACAAAAATGAACAAAGATCTGGCTGCTAGGAAGTTAAAAAATATAGGATTTCCTTGCACTTTTAATGTTTCTAGCATTGGTAGAAGTGGTGGTCTAGTCTTGGCCTGTAAGAAGGAAATTCAACTCAACATTATATCATCCAGCATGAGGGGCATCTATGTCACATCCACTGACATTATTCATTCCAAAACTTGTCACATCCATTTTATGTATGGTGAACCTAACAGTAGTTTGAGACATGCTTTTTGGGAACAACAATGCCAACATTCTAATGCTCCCTTAGATGAACCAGTTTCCTTTATAGGTGATTCTAATACTCTTCTAGGAACTGAAGATAAAAATGGTGGGTTAGAGGTTGATGACTCTGATTTCTCAAATCTTAGGAATTTTTGTTCTGTTTTTAATTTACATGATCCTGGATTCTCTGGTCCTAGATTTACTTGGTCTAATATGCAACAGGGTCCTGACTTAATTCTTGAAAGACTAGATAGATGTCTTATTAACCAAACTGCTGAGGATTTATGCCCTAAACTCTGTGTTAACAATCTACCTAGAGACTCCTCTGATCATTGCCCCATGCATATTGGTTTCAATTATGAGGATGTTTGTATGCCTAGGCCTTTCCAATTTATGTCTATGTGGATTGAAGATCCAACATGTAGAGACATCATTGCTAACTCTTGGTCTGTTAATGTGGTAGGTTCTCCTGCCTACAAACTAAAAGCTAAGCTTTTAAACACAAAAAAAGGTCTTAGGGACTGGAATAAAACTTCTTTTGGTAATATTCAAACTAATATATCTACCATCAGGAAAGAGTTGGCAGAGGTCCAGATTTCTAATCCTACTGATACTAGTACTACTACTAGGCTCAAGGATAGACTGGAATATCTCTACAACTTAGAGGAACTATATTGAAGGATAAATCTAGGGAGGTTTGGCTCATGGAAGGTGACAGAAATTCACCCTGTTTCCATAGAATCACCCTCTTTAGGAGAAAAAGAAATGTTATTAGTTGGATAAAGGATTCCTCAAATACTATCCTAACTGATAGAGATAGTATAAGAACTTCTTTTATAAATTATTTCAAAAACCTGTATTCCTCTCATCCTCAACAATTTCAAGATGCAATCCTTACTGCTCTCCCAATAAAGTTTTCTGCTGAGGATAATTCTCTTCAAAATTTACCTCTTACTACTGAGGAAATCAAGAATGTTGTGTTTCAAATGGGGGGGAAAAGGCCCCAGGCCCAGATGGTTTTACATGTCTGTTTTATCAAAAGAATTGGGATATAGTAGGGGAGGTTGTCATTGACATGACTCAAACCTGCTTCAGGACAGGTCATATTGCTAAAATTTTCAATCATACTAATATTGCTCTTATTCCTAAAATTCCTCTGGCTGAACTTGTATCCCAATATAGACCTATAGGGCTTTGCAATTTCATTTACAAATTTCTTTCGAAAACTCTTGCTAATAGACTTAAACCCTTCATAAACAACATTATTTCTAAGAATCAAAGTGCTTTCGTTCCTAAGAGGAGTGTTTCTGATAATATTCTGCTAGCTAATGAAGCCATATTTGCTGTCAGTCATAATGACAAAATTGAAGGCATTGCTGCCATTAAACTTGATATGTCCAAAGCTTATGATAAATTAGAATGGTCTTTTCTTGAAAGTGTCTTGACTAGAATGGGACTTTCAAACCACTGGATCAAGCTCATTAACCAGTGTGTTTCTACTGTCTCATACTCTGTCCTCCTCAATGGTAGCCCTACTAGGTTTTTCCAACCTGAAAGAGGCCTGAGACAGGGGGATCCTTTATCCCCCTATCTCTATATCATCTGCTCCGAAGCTCTATCTTCTTACATTGACAGCCTTCAAAAGAAGGGAATTTTAGAAGGTATCAAAGTTTGTAAAGATGCTCCAGAAATGACACATCTGATGTTTGCTGATGATTCTCTTTTGTTTTCTAAAGCTACTATACAAAACTTTCAAGTTATCAAAGATTATCTTCAAAAGTACTGTTTGGCTTCTGGGCAAAAAATAAATTTTGATAAATCTGGTATCTTATTTAGTAGGAAAATTCCTGAACACAGGAAAGATCTTCTAGCTAACATTCTAGAGATTAAGAGCAGAGATTTAGGAGAAAAATATCTTGGCACTTCTACTGTGTTCCAAGCATAAAAAATTCAAACCCACATGGGTATTCTCCAAGCTGTGGATGCTAGAATTTCTATTTGGCTACATAAGCTCCTATTTCAAGCTGCTAGAACAACTTTGACTAAACACATTGGTCAAGCCATCCCCTTTTTCAAATGGGGGTCTTTCTCATTCCTAAACACCTTTGCAAACAAATGTATTCCCATCTTTGTAAATTCTGGTGGGGAGAAACTCTAGATCCAAAAGACAGAAAACTTCATCTTTTAGGTTGGGACATTCTATGTTCCTCTAAGGCTGAAGGTGGTCTAGGCTTTAGAAAGGAGGAGTTAAATAATCTGGCCATGCTAGCTAGGAATGCCTGGAGAATTCTAGAAAATCCTACTTGTATGCTAGCTACTGTTCTTAAAGCCAAATACTTTCCTAGAACTGATTTCTTGAATGCCAAGTGCACTAGTAAGCATTCTTGGACTTGGAAGTGTTTTCATGCTATAAAAGAACTTATTAAGCCTTTCATCTCTTGGATTGTTGGGGATGGTCAGTTCATTGACCCATGGTGTGACAAATGGATCCCAACTTTGGGTTCAGCCACACCCAACCCTTTAGTCCCACCTGATCCTAGTATTAAAGTCTCTTACTTCATTGATTCTCATACCAGAACTTGGAATTTGTCTAAACTTAACACTCATTTTGATAATGCTTCTGTTAAGAAGATTTTCACCATTCACTTAAGCCAGCTTTGCACTCCTGATAGGAGGGCTTGGGATCTTTCAAAGAATGGCAAGTTTTCTTTAAAATCTGCCTACATGGGGCTGAGAGGTCTTAGGCCCTCCCCTTGTAAAAATATTTGGATGCATATCTGGAAAATTAGGGTTCCTTACAGAATCCAAGTCTTTACTTGGAAAGCTACTAGAAATGCTCTCCCTTCCAGAACTGTTTTACATATTAGAATGCCCATGCATAGTGTTGAATGTGCTAGGTGTAATGATCCTCATGAATCCATAATGCATGCTTTGGTCCTCTGTCCTTTTGCTAGCAGAGTCTGGTTCCTCTCTGATTTATGCATTAACACTCAATTTTTTCTAAACAAAACTTTCAGTGAATGGTTAATGTTTTGGCTATCTGACATTGGATCTAGTCTTCCTGATGAGGCACAATGTCTTTTTGTAACTATCATGTGGTCTTTCTGGACTAGCAGGAATAATTTCATCTTTCAAAACTTAAAAGAAACTCATGTTACTGTTTTAGAAAGATCCAGGGCTATGCTTCTAACTAGGAAACCCTGTTTTACTGTCTCTCTTACTACCCCTGTCAATCTATGTGATAAATGGATGCCCCCCTCCTTTGGATGGATAAAGTGTAATACTGATGGTGCTTATGATGACACTAATGGAGCTAATGGTGCAGGATATGTGATGAGGGATTTCTCAAGTAAAGCCTCCTTTTGTGCTTCCCTGGTTTTTGAAGTAATGTCTGCAGAAGAAGCTGAAGCCAGAGCTATTTGGGCAGTCCTGAAGAAATCCTTGGAACAGAAGTTAACACATATCATTATCGAAAGTGATGCGAAGAATCTCATTGAACAATTTTCAGCTGGCTTGTTTGATGGAGATGTTCGTACGGATGCTATCTTTAAAGACATTCAGTTATTTTCTTCTAAATTAGTAGCTTGTATTTTTAATTTTCAACCTCGAATTTGCAATTCTGTAGCCCATGAGTTAGCTCAATGGGAAAAAACAAACAAAGCTTCCATGTACTGGTATGTGCCTCCTGTTTGGTTGCTACCAGCAGTTGAGGGGGATCATTAGCCTTTTTTAAGGCCTTTATCTAAAAAAAAAATAAATCTTTTTGAGAGCTTAGATAAGAATTTTAGGAGAGAGAAAGTTGTATTATTGTCCAAATTAGGGTTTTCATACATCAACTTTGTATTTGATCTATCTTTTAATGAAATGATTTAAAGTTTTCTTTATGATGTCTTAGAGTAATTTGATAGATTAACTTGGGTGTAGGTTGTAGGATTTCATGCAACTACATACCTAAACCGTTTCTTGTTACAAACAATTTGTATTCTTTCTTTGCCCAAACACATTATTTTTTGCCAATTCAATTCAAAATGGTGAACAACTAGTTGGTCATCGATCACCGGGATTACCAAAACACAATGCACAACATCGGCCCATAGTGTTCGTGGCTTTCTCTTTTCGTTGGGCTTGTCGAATAAAATCAAATCAAACTGTCCTATACTCCTATACAAGGACAAGGATGAACAATCTCTATAAATCAGAGCCTAAATCAGTTTTTCGATTAAAATTCTTAGTAGGAAATACCAATAGGTCCTAGAAATAATATATTAGGATGAGTTTGGTCCAGTTGACTCAATCAACTATCTGTTTGGTCATTTTTGGAAAAATAAATTATAGTTTGGTCCTAGAAATAATGGTTTGGTCCTAGGGTGACGTCATGGATGATGTAATTGTCGTCTGGTAGGGACAAAAATATCCTTTTAGGCCCATATATATGCAAAAAAATTAATGTAAATTAATTTTATTTTCAGATTCACTTTCTCTCTCTTAGTTTCAGATCTACTTTCTCTCTCATTTGATTTTTTTTCCTGCTGCTGTTTTGTTTGAAGATTTAGATGAAGATTTTATACAGAGAAAACTTCGAGATCTGCTGTTGTTGGGTTTTACGTCTCTCAATTAAATAAAACCTAGGTCCGCAATGAAAACTTCGTCGCATTCTTCTTCTTCTCTCTAGAAAAAATCAAGAAACGAAAGAAAAAAATGGAGTTTGATTTCTTGATTTTGTTTGATTTATATTTATGTTTATTATACAGTAAAAAATGGTTGAGATTCTTATTATTCACTTCTCTTTTCTGTTGCTGTTGTTAAACTGTTGATTTTGAAGATTGGGTTATAATTTTTTATTTTTTTTTGCTGTGAAATACGATGAAGATGATAATATTTTGGTGTTGCTGCTGTTTTTGTTGCGGCTGTTGTTTGATGATATTGTTAAATACGATGAAGACGATAAAGATTTGCAGTTGAAGATTTCGAGATCTGTTTGTTTAAATATGATGAAGACAATGAAGACTTCGAGATCTGTTGTTGTTGAAGACGGTGATTGATTTTTGATGATAAATATCTGTTGTTGTTTGTTTTGTTTTGTTGCTACTGTTGAAGACGACGTGCTGTTGAAGATGACAAATAATTTCTTTCTGCTGCTGTTTGAAGATGATGAAGACGATGAAGTTCGTCGAACATAATGAACTCAAATCTGATGCTGTTGAAGAATGATGAAGACAACGAAGTTCATCAAACAGAATGAACTCGTGTTGATGAGATGAACTCGTGTTTTGATGAAGATGAACTCGTGTTGATTAGAGATGGCAAACAAGCCGAAAACCCACGGGTTGGACCGGCCCAGCCCGTGAAAACCCGCACCAGGCTTGGCTGGGTCCTAAACAAGCCGGGTTAGGGTTGAAGAAATGGCGGCTTGTGGGAAAATGGGTTAACCCGGACCGGCCCGTAAACCCGCGGGCTTAACCCGTTCACCCGTCCAAAAATTATATATATACAAATTTATAATCCTAACCCTAGTTCTTCTTTTTTCTTCACTCTCTCTGTCTCTCGGTTGTGGCAGCAGCAACCTCTTTTTTTTTTTTTTTTTTCTTCACCACACCATCAACTTTTGTCTGTTCTTCTCTTCTTTCTTTTTCTTTTCATTAGGGTTTACTCAAATTTATTTGTGTTTTTGATTTTTTTAGGGTTTACTCAAAAATAAAAATGATCTGAAACTAAAACTCGGTAAACCAAATCAATCTACTCCCTAACAGATCTGTTTTAGGTCGTCTTCTTCTTTGAAGGTGAATAATAAACCAAACCCCTAATTCCCTTTACATCTTCTCGATAAATCTATTTTTGTTTTTTACAACATGTTTGTTTATTCAATTTGTTTGATGCAGAGGTTTTGATTGTTTTTTGATAATTTTCAGGTTCAGTTGGATTTCTCCAAAATTTACAGGTATTAAATCTCCATCACTTTTATGATACTCTCATCTTTTGAATTAGTGTTGAATAGGGTTTTGTGAATGGTTTGGTATCAATTTGGGGTTTGTAAAATCTTTATCTAAGGTTGTTCAAGTATCATGTATGCAAAAAGAAGAAAAATCCCTTGTTTAATTCATGATTGATCTAAGGTTGTTCAAATTTCCTGTATTTGTAACGGGTTTGTGTTGATTTCTAATTTGGGGGGTTTCAGTGATTTCTAATTACACCACTGATTCATTTCCTATTTGGGTTTTTTATTTTTTTGATTTCTAATTTGGGGGTTTCTGTGATTTCTAATTACACCACAGATTCATTTCCTATTTGGGTTTTTTTTATTTTTGATCTTTTAGCTACCTGATTGATCTATTGCTCATTTTTAGGAACATGGCTTCTCTGAGTCCTTAATTTTTATGAACTCTATGATAAGTTTTTCTTTTAAGGTTCACAGTCTTTGCTTTAGATATGATTACTTGTCAGTTTTCTAGGTCTAATTGTATTTGGTAAACTCTATTGTCTTGATCTGATTATATGGTATGAATATGATGTAATTGATTCGGCATAAGTTTATCAGATTGTTTGTGTACTGGCGCCTAGTTGCAATTTTGTAGTTTCCATATTCGAACAGATGCAGTTATAAGATTAGGATGACTCCTAATCAATTAGATTGTGGATTCTATTCCATGTACTTGTGAGTCCTAGAATCATGTTTACTAGCTCTCGCTTTTTTATTTGAATAATGTGTCTTAAGTTTTTTGCGTAATTGATTTAGGTACTGGGATCTTAGGCAGCAGACTCCGGTCCATACACAACAGCTCCCAGAACGTTGTTATTCCCTATCTGTAACATATTCTTTGATGGTCTAGGAACAACAGATCGAAATTTGATTGTTGTTGACCTCAATAAACATCAGGTAAAGTTATCTACTAATTCTAAAAGGGGTTGGTGACTAATTCTTTTATGTTTCCTAACTAACTGTTTTTTTATATTTTGTATATAGGTTGGCTCAACTGAGGGAAGAGTTGGTGTCCATCATTTGGATGATTCTCAGCAAGCGAAAAACTTCACCTTCAAATGTATAGAATTCTTGCTGCGATTGAAGCAACGATGGGTTGAGCTGAAAATGGAGTGATTAGATGTATGTTAGGTGTTACAGGGAAGGATTTGGAAGGATTTGTGTTTGATTCTTGTAATACTTGTGTTTGATCCTTGTAATTTGTCATAAATTAACTTAATTAAAAATTAATTTGTTTTTTAATCAAACAAGCCGGGTAACCCGTGAACCCGCAAGCTTTACCCGTTACGGGCGCGGGTTGAAGAAATGACCACCCGTGAAGAATATCGACTCGCAGGTTTTGGCCCGTGTTAACCCGAACCCGTGTAACCCGTAACAAGCCAGCCCCGGCCCGCCCGTTTGCCAGCTCTAGAGTTGATGAGATGAACTTGTGTTGATGTTTGTGTTCATGCAAAGAATGAACTCCGGAGTTCATCAGACAGAATGAACTCGTGTTTGATGAAGATGAACTCTGATTTTTATGTTTTTTTTCTTCGTGTGTTCATGTAAAGAATGAACTCTGTTTTTAGATCTTGAATTATTAGGTCTTCATCTTAAAGAATGAACTCAATTCTTCATTTCTGGAATGAACTCTGTTTTTTTAGGTTTTTATCGGGAGTTCATTTCTGGAATGAACTCTGTTTTTTTAGGTTTTTATCAGGAGTTCATTTTGACGAATGAACTCCTGATAAAAGGTGATTTCTGAAAAATAAGTAGAAATTAACAGGAGTTCATTTTGATGACAAAAAATAAGTTGGAATTAACACGGAATGGCACTTTGGTCCATTTAATATTTTTAAATAATTATGGACCAAACAGTAAAGGCGTTTCTCAAAGGACCAAACAAACATGGAACCACCTAAAAAATACCAAACGATTATTTTCCCAAATTCTTATTACTCAATGTTCTAACACCGACCACATAAATACTCAACTCAAGACAGTTGCAATTACATCAGCCAGTAATTTGGCGACTCGAGGATGCGACCCTAATAACATTTCATTTATTACCTACAATGATACTTAACTAAAACACTAGCCAACAGGGCTCACCGGCATATGACCAAGACCCTGATAGGCATATGACAATACCTCCCCTGTTTAAAAATTTGTCCTCAAGGATAAAAGGAGGAAAGTGAGCAGTTATCTGATCCGTATCCTCCAAAGTAACTTCTTCTGGAGCAGAACTAGTCCATTGGATAAACACCTGTGGAACTTGGAGGTCTGCACGCAGTGTAGTACGGTGTCAAAGAACAGCAACAGGCTCTACTATGAACTGACCAGCCTGATCAACCACAGGCAGTTGACTCAAATGTGTAGCCTGGACTCCAAATTTTTTCTTCAACTGCTATGGGAAACCGGATGTATGCGAGACCCAACTAGTCATTTCAGGATAACACATTTCAGGATAACATCATCGTTTTCGGCCAGACAAAAAAAATGTTTTAGCTCTACTGTAAGTGGCCACTATGCCCGAATGTCCCCCTACGGCTGAAGCATGTAAAGAATGTAGAATGGAGCGCTTAATATCATTACCTGAACCCAGATAGAGTCTGCCCTTATAGAGTAGAATGCCATCCTTATAAATGAAATGTGGGTGAACAGGATTGATCAATAGTTAAGCAATCTGTTGTTGTGCTACGACATCAGCCTCATAACTGGTAATGAAATCTTGATCCCACTGTCGCTGCATCAGCGAAAGAGAGTTGCATTCAGTGTCTTGACAAGGCATCCACAGCCTTACTATCCATGACCTTCTTGAGCTTAATGATGTAGTCGAATCCCATGAGTTTCATGAGCCATTTCTGTTGAAACGATGAATTGATTACTGCTGAGATAATGTCTCCACTTTTGCACAATTTTTGCAAATGTGCAACAACTGCGGTGGTGTTTTGCAAATGTGATCAGGCCTATAATATTCGTCACAGTTATAACACAATCCCTTGTCTCGTCGAGCTTTCATTTGCTTTGGAGTAAATCTTCTAATGTGGGGTGTACTAGGAGCAGTTTTAGTGGTTGTCGGAGATTGAGTAATGAACGGCTTAGAAGATGAGATGGTGGATTTAGCCATGGAAGAGGGAATTGAGACAGTAGGTTTCACAGATTGTGAAGAGTTTGAACATTGACTAGTGGATGGGGAATTTTTTTAAGAAAATGCTTTAGGGTTTTGCATTTGATTAATCACATAAGATTGCTGCATCCTAGCCAAGTAAAAAGCTCTGGAGGTAGTTTCTGGCTTACACGTTTGAACAGGGTGACGAATTTCTTTTTTCAATCCCTTGATAAAGCTAAGAACAAAATAATTTTCTGTGAGATTTGGATTGTGAGCCAACATATGAGTCTTCAAACGTTCAAATTGATCAAAATAATCCTCCACTGTGGTTGTTTGAGAGAGCTTATTAGAACTATCGACATAATCATCATGAGCTACATCCTCAAATTGAACACACAGATCCATAACAAAAGAATCCCAAGGAATATTAGTCTTACCTTGTTGGTAGTCAAAAAACCATGGTTCCACTTTATGACCAAAATGAATTGAAGCTAAATCAACTTTCTGAGAATCCTCTACCTTATTAAGTGAAAAATAGCGTTCACATTTTCGAATCCAACCTCTCGGATTTGTACCATCAAATCGAGGAAAATCAATTTTAGGAGTTCGATGTAACGTACCCTGGTTCTTGACGATTTCCGGATTAGAATCAGAAATAGAGCCATCTTCTTTTGTTGGTTGAGTAAAACAATCATCCCCTGAAGGTGGTGGAACTACCCCCAACAATTTGAAGAGATAAGCAAACTGAGCATCAATCTTCTTATCTGAACTTTCTATGGCGGCTTTAATCTCTGATAACTGAGTCTCCACTTTTGTCAACCGAACAGCGTTTGAAATAGCGATATCAGCGACATCTTTAACAGTTAGTTTGTCTCCCATGGTTATGAACAATCGGATGATGAACAAGTAACCTGTCTCTGTAAAACAGAGCCTAAATCAATTTTTGATTAAAATTCTTCTTACTCAATGTGATGCAACCCTAATAACTCAGCTGAAAGTACATAAATGACTAGACTGTCCTAACTAGCCAACATGGCTCACTGGCATATGATCAAGACCCTATGGGCATATGACAAAACACTAGATGGACACATTAAATTTTGATGGTTCCATTCCATCATTGTGATTTGTGAGAAAGTAGCTGGGGAGAAATGGTTAGCATTTTCATTGAGATCACAAATGTAGCAGCCACTTCCGACCATGGAGTATGTATTCATTCTTCATTTCTACAAGTTGTCTTTGGTGTTGGTTGGTTCTCTCTTCTCATTTCAAAATTTCAGTTCTGCATGTTCTTCATTTACTTCAGAGTCTTCGCCTCAAACAACGCAAGTAAAAGGCAACGAATTATCTTATTCATGAATTATCTAATTAATGCAAGTGCAACAAAATTATTACTATTATTTCTTTTTTTTTAATAAATAAAGAACCTTTTCATTAATGGAAATTCGAGGTTAAAATGAGTTTAAGATCGGAAATAAGAGAATACAAAGTAACTAGAACATACCGCAAAAGTACAATATCGAACAGTCCGACAAGAGAAAGAGAAGGATTACAAGAGTAAGACAAATACAACAATGAATAAGATTCGATTAAATCGGAAGAAGAATGGTTTTTCTCGGAGTTAAAATCCAACCATTTAGTTTGGTTTTCTTCTTTAGAAAGATATGCTCCCAAAATAGGAGTAATTTGCTCAAATCTCTTGTAAATAGTGATGAAGCTTCTGTCGTCAAAAAAATCATCGTTAGAGATTCCGTCGCCGGATAAGTTGTTGATGAAGATTTCGTCGCCGGAGATAACAAAGATGAAGATTTCATCGTTGGAAAGCATCACTATTGATATTAAAACCCAACCCAATAACCAAGAATCGCCATTAAAGCGAAAATAAACCTCAAAAGATTAGATAAAACCACCATAATGGTGTGGATAAGGAGAAAACATAATAATAAACAAGCTAAAACTACTAACAAACATAGAAAGCAAGGAATAGTGAAGAAATCTGCTCAGATCCGGTCCAAAATGGACCAGATCTGAGCAGAGAAGGGTTGTTAGTGATGGTTTTGTTGAAGAAGAAGGAGTGAGAGAGAAGAGAGAGAATGCAAGAAAATTAATCGAAAAGTCCTCACGAGACTATCTTTTTTATTTACATCAAAACGCCCGGACATTATGGTTCTTGCAGGTAAGAACTTGGTTACCTTCTTGTAAGTACATACTTTTAATTCCACAACAGAACATGACAGCTCTGAAGGAAAACAAAGAAGTAGACCAAAAAAAAAAACACAACACTGCAGCCTCATGAGCATCAATAACCGAGTATCATTGAACATTGTGAATCTCCTAAAGAGAATACATTCAATATAATAATAGCAATAATCAGTGACGATGAGATCTTACATTCAGAATGCAACAAGCCCTCCATTTAGGGAGATGTAAACTTGAACTTCCAGGAAAACTTGGTCACGTATTTGTTGCCGACAATAAAGACGGGCTCTAAACCTTCGTTGAAGAAATTTTCGTTCTCCCAACTCACAAAGTAGACACAGAAGGGGGAACTCATAAACTCTTTTTCTTTTCATCCTAAACATATCATCATGTTATGTAAAGCATAGACTAAGGGAGAAAAACATACCATCATGATGTGTAGTATTACATACTACAAAAGAGGAATAACAAATAGGTTTGGATTGAATATCTACCTAGCTTTCTTTTAGGGGGAATACAACTTTTGTTATTCAAATGCGTCAACAACGGCATTTATTTTTGAAAACTTGGAATCAAGCGTATGAAGAATGAGTTAATAGAATGTTATGGGTTTGGCTCATTAAGCTTTTAGGTCCATGAACTCATGGTTGAGTATTCAGAGCAAAATGAGAGAAAATATAGAACTTTGCATATGTAGGTTCACGAACTCAAATAGGTAGGTTTACGAACTCAAATGCAAAATAAGTTACGGAAGAATTTAAGCCTCAATAGATTCGCGAACTCAAGTAGGTAGGTTCATGAACTCAAATAAACAATATCTTCCGGGAATATTGATGTGTTTTGTAGTTGTAGTGGTAAAAAGGTTCGTTGCTCGAACT
>JAJJMB010010315.1:5432220-5560839 GCA_023531105.1 Papaver atlanticum | reverse complement strand
TGATGTGTTTTGTAGTTGTAGTGGTAAAAAGGTTCGTTGCTCGAACTTGTGAAGGATTTTTGAAAATTAAATAAAATTGTTTCAATAATAATGAGAAAATACCGAGACTCTGGATTCCACCATTGACCAATTAATTGATAAACTCTAATCAATATTCATGCAATATTCTTCTTTAAAGTGATTCTAATATTTGCCTCTAATAGATTTTTGAAGTAATAATTGTAAGCACGAAGCATGAAACATCAAAAGTATTAAAACCAAGCATGTCCCATCAAAACACTTCACAACTACTCAATAAAAACCAATTTTTCTTTTAAGTTCTATGCAAATAATCATGTAAAATAATTGCAATAAATAATTAAAATAGAACTATACCACTTTTCATGGAACAATGGCTTCCTCCGTCGCCTCGGCTAAGGGGTTTAGCTCCTCATATTAACCACTTGCTCAAAATACATATTTGGTGTTCAAAAGTTGATTAAAAGATTGAAAAGTGCTAATCAGCGGATTCTGTAACAAATATAATTGTTACAGAACCTATTCATACAGAAAACTGTTGCGAACTGAAGCTAACTGTTGGAAAAATTGTTACAAAGGGTATAGAGTTTGAAAGCTACGGTCACAGTTTCTGCGACTTTCTTTTAATGTTGTTTCGTGTTCTTCGTCTTCTCCGGCCACAGCTGCACCAGCAGAAATTCGTTCTCTTCCAATGATTTTTCTTGTTTCTCTAAGGCTCTAAACTTTCCCCTAAACTTTGTTGCTTCTCAATATGACTCGAATCAACCTATATATATCCACCAAACCCCAAAATTACTCGAGTTAATCCAAATCTTTTCGTTTTTTCTTCACCGCACGTTACGGGAATTTAATCTTCTTTTTACGCGTTAACTTTGTTTCCAAACTCTCTCAAACTCACTCAGGACTGAATAAGGACTCCATACACTCCAATCTTGCCGTAAACTCTTCACAAATTCTTTTGTAAACCGAAAACAACTCAAATCGTGAATTCTCCCTGTTTTGCTCCAACACGGATTTCTATCCCTGTTTAATCGATTCTACAGCTCATACCATACTTGTTTATCCTTAACAGGGTTAACCCAATGAAAATCATCCCTTGAATCGCCTTAAGAATCATCCAAAATTCGATCAATAAATCTGCCAGTAAAGAAAAGAATTTCCTGCCAAAATCTGTTTTCAAATGATGAAGATGGGTGCTAAAGATGAATTTGGGCTACACATAGCCATGGGTGCCCCTTATCCGCTGCTGGAGTCCGTATAACACTGTCCCTTGGGGTGCATTTAGACAACTTTTCGAGCCGATTTTCCCAAAAATGTTTATTCCCCAAAAATACCTACAAAGGGATAAAATACCATCATTAGTACAAAAATGAGTACTAAAAATATACACAATAGAGATGAAAATAGACCCATAAATGCGTCTATCAAATATCTCTTGTACTAGGTTCGCGAACTTACTTACATAGGTTTGAGAACTCAAGTGCAAAAAGGCTTCATGAGATTTATCTTGTACTAGGTTCGTGAACTCAAATTACGATATAGCTTAGAAGAAATTTTTCTTATATAGGTTCGGGAACTCACGTAATAGGTTCGAGAACTCAAAAGACAAAAGTTCTCATAGAAAATCTCTATAATAAATTCATGAACTCACTGTAATAGGTTCACGAACTCAAGGACCATATATTCCTTTGACTTTGAGTTGTATAAGGTTTAGGTTCACAAACTAAATTCTCAAGTTCGTGAACTCAAGTGAATAAAAATCATTAGTAGTAAACTGATCCCAAAACAAAATCTTACAAACTCAAGAATGAATTCGTAAGTCTTGAAAATTTCAATAACACTTGTGTTTTTTTCTCTCAAGCTTAGTTTCTATTTCTACAACAAGTTCTTGGAAGTAGAAACATCACTTGATAGAAGGAAATGATTTCAATAAAAAAAGGTGTATTCCTCCTAATTTATGTCGATGAATCTTGTTCATTAGATGTCTTCATGTGATCTTCAATTCTTCACCCGTCTTAAGTAACTTGGAAATTTTTAAGACTCTACTACGTAATTTATTCCAAACGGAAGACAACTTTAGTAGAATAGTATCAAGAAATAGTTTGGTACCTAAAGTATGATAACATACGTGGGTAGCGCTTTATCAAGTCTGCAACACTACTAAGAAAGTATCGACGACTGTTCAATCTTTCAGAATCAAAGCAGATGTAAAGATTGACAAATATATATTGATGAATGAATTTAGCGCGGGTGTGTTTTGGATTGAAGATGGACCTCAAGAGACTTCTAGAGCACTACAAGCTAGATGGGTGGTAAATACTTTTTTGTTGATGTTTTAGTACAAACTTAATAGTATGGGATATGGTGGTATATAAACGATTTTATGAGTAAGACTAAGTACATGAAATAATATTCGATTGGGAAAAAAATTTATCACTAACTTTATTCCATGAATCATAATAAGGTGGCACCAATACTTTTCCCGAACACCGATATTCATTTGTTTGCGTTATGGATAGCGTAACTACCAAGTTAGATCTTAGCATTTGGTGGGTAGTAATGTGTTGGTCTTGTGAAAATTAAAAATTGTAATAATTTTGTGAAGTTAAGGATGGACCGACAAAAGTAGGCTTTAATAAGGATTTCAGAGGATTTGTACAAGTTGAATCTTCTGTAAGCGTTGGTTTCATTTTGGAGTCATCTGCATATTGTGCATAATTATGATAGCAGGAACTTTCTTTATCCACCGTGTACCTATTTTAATTTGTTTCCCAATACACACTTATGTAATTACTTTTGAGTTTTAACTCATTTGAGCCGTTAATCGCAAAAGTTGAACATCCATTTTCATCACGATATTGTTGATATGTCTCATATAGGGCCCTTCTTAACATACCTAGAGCAACTTTTTTTAGGGATTGTGTTTTGTACTTTTTTTTTGTATGCATGAATCAGACAAGGTGGAAAATTAAACTTCTAAGAATATAAGAACTTCCGGTGTATTTATAACAACAAAAACAAAATCATGACTAACGTAAGAAACTAATCAAAAAAAAAAAAAAAAAACAAAGAGTATTACTCAAATGAAATTGCAAGATAGTTAATTTTTTTTGGATAAAAGAAAAAATAGTATTTTATATTTTGAAATGCAAGAAAGTACGTATCATATGAATCGCATTTATTTTATATATTCGAATATAACACTAACACATGAATTACATATGAGTAAAAAGAAATTTTAGAAGACTTATATTGTGTAAGATGTTTCTTAACTCATACAAGATGCTTATTGTTAGTTAGCAATACGAAAAACCTTAAACCAATACCGATAGCAGTACCAAAAACCCTAAAATTAATAAATTGTAGTAATACTTTCACATGTTGATAGCTTCATTTTTCATAATTATTGAAAGGCGAACTAAAATAAAACTACGTGCATATATAACAATGCAGGCCCAACTACACCGGAATACTACCAATTACGAAGTGTGGGATTTGATCCGTCTTCCAACAGTTTGGAGATCCAAAGCCAGGATGACATCTGAATCCCTAAGGGCAACTTTAGGCATGTAGTTACAGGTAGATAGCAATATTCATGGCATATACATTTTACCTTGTTAGAATTTCATATATACAGTATCTGTGGTTATTGGCGTTGTAAGTAGTATTTATATCGAGTCAGGTATCTAATTTAATATTATTCGCTAACAAATTTTAATCCAAAAATTTACACTTAACAATAAGCATTACCTTTTACAAACATGATATAACAAATTTAAGTTTTCGTAAGGCTGTGAAAAACTTCCACATGAATATAACATATTATAATTTTATTGGTTTATACTGTTTAAACTAAACAACAAACCATTATAATCTCCCTTTATTTTACCTAGTGGAGGTTTTGTTGTTTTATCTTGTTCTTTGTTGTCCTTCAATAATTAATTTATTTAGAGTTTACTGGTTTGCAATTATAACATAATTTTCAATCAGGAAAATGACAATAAGAGTAAGACAGATCCCATAGAGAGTTTGGATTTCATATTCAAACTTGATGTTTTACTCGTATACTTGACAGTAGCTGGCATTCCTCTTTCTTCCCTGACAGCCAAATCTTTGGGAGGTCGGCTAGAGTGTGATGCAGGTCCCGAGGTTGTGAGGAGAGTCATCATATATGGATTCATAGTAGCATATATATGCTTCAGGATCTCTATTGTATATGTTAGAGTTTATTTGTAGCATGCTGACCATTATAGAGGTACCCGTTACAGGGGAAAGAGAATCTTGATTGTTCGTTGAGCCCGCTTAGCCCTTCAGCTACTCTTTTCATTAGGTTTGATCTTTTTGATCTTTGGTTCCACAAAGATTTATTGAACAGGAAAATGATCCTGAGAATCATAGAGAAGTAGCACCAGGAAAAATTGAAAGAGAGACTTTTAAAGAAGGAGAAGTAAATAAACATGAGAAAAATCAAGCACTGATTTAAGGAGTAGCATAAAGAAAAATTGAAAGAGATATTTTTGAAGAAGAAGAAAACAGACATGAAGAAAATCAAGCACTTATTCAAGGAGTAGCACGAAGAAAAATTGAAAGAGAGATTTTTGAAGAAGAAGAAAACAGACATTAAGAAAGTCAAGCACTAACTCAAGGAAATAAAGAAGTAAATCAAGCAAAACATGAAGAATATATGGTGATAAAAATTGAAGAACCAAAAATCTCCGAAGAGACAAAAAGAAGTAAATCAAGCAAAACCTGGAGAACAATTAATAATGAAAGCAGGTACCATTTTGACTAATAAAATTTCCCCTGCTTTAGATAATTAGGTTTTCCGTGTTCTATTGGAAGACATTTTTGGGATATGAACCCCCAAAACTCTCTCAGTCCTTATGACATCTATTTTAAATTCAGATTTTTTTTTCCTCCCGAAAATGAGGAGTGAAACCTCGTACTATTGATTGATAATAGCGATTCTAACTCTGAGTATTGTTTGGTAACCATAATTTTGAGTCCATAATCAATTAGAGTGTTTGTTAAAATTTATAATAATTGATTATTTCAATCATAATTGGAAAAATCCATTATATTATAATCATAAATAGGAAAAAGTTGTTTTTAAAAACTTATCATAATTGATTATTTTTCTTAACAAAATTGATTTGGCTTTTTTCTTCTTATTTTCTATTTATTTTCTATTAACTATCAATAGAGATATAAAAACAATAGCGGATTTAAAAAAAATCCTAGGCCCTCGTTCTTTCCTCCTCTCTTTGAGTATTTTTTTTGTAAATTTTAAGATAATCAAATTTTAAAAATGGTGTTTGTGAAAACTTATCATAGAAATAATTATATCAAAATCATATATCTGTTTAAAATTATCTATAATCATAAATTCTATCAAACAAGGCCTATGAGGTTAATATAATTTGTTATGTAGATATTGTTTAAAATGACTATTAGAGCATCTCCTCTCCACATATTTTCTACTACATTTCGGTCACAAAAAACTGGAGATGTCGGTAATTTTCTTAATGGTTCCTCCATCTTTGGAAAAGAGATACTGTTACTTTTTCGATATAGCCTATTTTTAGGCTAAAATGAAAAAATGATAGTATCTTTTTTCCAGAATCGGAGGGAGTATTATATATCTAGATGCCAATACAAAAACATTAATTTTAAGATTAATAACGGTACTAGGTTGGTTTCCAAAATCATTGCTAATATTATACGTGTCCTCCTTCTTTGACATATTTTTCGATCATCAGTCTTAGAGTTTGGCGCATAGTCACTTTGGAACATGAATTTATATCCGTTTCATTCATTTTCCTATCGAAACGCGGCTTCCTCTCCTTTCTATTATAGTTGTTTTCTTGTTGTGCAATCTGCATAGAATCCCCTTACTTCAATTTGTGGTACCCGTGTAGTCAATAAGAATAAGTCAAATTCCTGAAATAGTAATAGGATTCTACATTGATAATGCTATGTTTATTCTTAAACTCATGAAAGTGGTTTCTTTAGCTGGTTCTCCGTTTAGGATTTGTAAGACTTCGTCTTGGATAACGTTAAGAGATTTTGCATGATATTGCATTGGGATGTTGACATACATAAGGCTATTAATGAACCTTATCATATGTTTTGTTGTGTTTTGTATTTTGAAAATTAGTATCACATCTTGGTTTCTATATGGAAATGACTAAATACAACCCTTACTAGAGAAAACCAATGTTATTATAACCACCAGTAATACAGGTAATTAAAACCCATGTTTCGTACATAAACCTCATTATTTTTCTTTTGTTTTGATCGATCTCCCCTTCTTTTTTCTTTCACCAAGGTTCTGGAAATTTAACTACTGTAATCTAGATAAGGTAGCAATTTCAAATCAAATTATTTTGTCCAATTTAATTTATTACTGTAATTTTTTGATCCTCTTTAACTTGAAAAATGAAAGTAAAATCTTAAACCTCAAACCCTAATTTTTGCACAGTTGTTCATGATTTACTTAAAAAAGAAAAGAAAAACACAGTTGTTCATGATTTAGGTTTCGAGCAATGATTATAGATAAGATTGGTTATCTAAGTAAATATATTCATCCCGATATATGTATTGTTAAATGATCTAGTTTTTAGTCATCTAAAAAGCTTAATTAATAACCCCAATCTATCACGAGATTATTCAGTTATGTGTAAGATTCATATGATTTCAAGGTAGTGATGATAATCATGGTTGAGAAGATCCTTGAGAAGCATGATTATCATAGTGATTATTTTAGGAGATGGCATTATCAGTAACCATAAATAGAATGATGGAAGAAAAAGAAAGTAGGTTTTCGTTACCTATATCAAATTTGGTTATAATTTTTTTTTGTAACAATAGGTTGAATTTAACTGAAAATAGGGTTGCATTTAGTCATTGCCTTCTTTATGTGTGAGGTAATTAAGCTACATAATTTTGGCCAACGACCTAAAGCTATATTTACCGTTGTTTTCCTCTTTGAACCTAGCATTTAGCTATTCATGGAAAGTGTTACAATTCTCACTGACATAATTCATACTATTAGTTTAAGAGCATCTATACATGGATTGTAAAATTACAATCGAGAAATAAATGAATTAGGGAATTAGATAGGGTGTTGGTTTTAGTTCTTTCTTCTGTGTTGGACATGTTCCTTCTGGGCTTGTTACTTCTATGTTGGACATGTTCCTTCTCTGTTGTTTTGAATTTTCTTTGTTTGTCATTGTACCTTTTGGTCTGTCCCATTTTTAGGCTCTTTGTTTGTAATCGTACTTTCTTAGTTTTTCTAAATAAAGTTTGGTTTCCTTAAAAAAATACAAACAAAAGCTAATTCCCTATCCTGTCCCTATAGTTATGATTCCTGAGCTTCAATGGAACATAATGGTGAAAAATAAAATAAGATACACTGAGATGATTTTTTTTTCTTTACTCTTGTGTACTGCAATTTTATTCTTCTAAAAATGATTGTGATGTCTGAAAGAATAACTTTAATGATGAATTGATAATGCAGGTGCCGCTCTACACTACTATCAATTACGAAAGTGCGAGAATTGATTCGTCGTCTAGCAGTTTGGAGATCCAAAGCCACAACGACATCTGAATCCCTAAGGTTAACTTTAAGGAAAATAGTTTCAAGTTGGGAATCCAGGATGACATCTTAATCCTTAAAGTTAACTTTAAGGAACATAGTTACAAGTTGGAGATCCAAAGCCAAGATGACATCTGAATCCCTAAGGTTAGTTTTAAGGCACATAGTTACAAGTAGATAGAAATATTCAGTTAGGGGACACGACTTGTTATAAAAGTGATGTTCAAATACTGTGAATTACTTTTCAACTTGGAGATTTTCTTGTTTGTCTTTGTGAATTTTTTCCTTCAATAATTCATTGAGGGATGATGTATGGACAATCTTATATGGACACTATCCATACAAGGTTGAACCAATTTTTCATTGGAGTCCAAATGACAATGAATTTGAACCCAATATTTTGATGATATTTTCCTCTTATTAAACTCTAGATTAATATTAAAAATGAGTACAATCCGAGACGTATAACACCACCATCGACAATTTGAATTGAAAATTAGCGGTCGAAATTAAATTCGGTAGATGGCGAGGTTTGATATATCGAATTGTGCTCATTTTTGTAGGAATCTAGAGTTTAATAAGTGGAACATATCATCAAAACATTGGTTGAAATTCCTTGTCATTCGCACTCTAAAACTAAATTGGTTCAATCTTGTATAGATAGTGACCTTATAAGATTTTCCATGGATCCTCCTTTTAATTCATTTCCTTATAAATTACTGATTTATAATTATTTTATATTTTCAGCGAGGAAGATGACAAAAAGAGTGAGATGGATCTTAAAGAAAGTTTGGATTTCATATTCAAACTTGATGCTTTATTCATATTCTTGACAATAGTTGGCATTCCTCTTTCCTCTCTAACAGTTGAATCTTTGGTAGGACGACTAGAGTGTGATGCAGGTCTTGAGGTTGTCACGAGAGTTGTCATATTTGGACTGATAGCATTACTTTTCTTAGGGGCGTATGCTCTATTTGCTGGAGTTTGTTTGCAGCATGCTAGCCACTACAGAGGTTCCCAGTACCGAGGAATGAGGATCCTGATTCTTCGTCATGCTCGATTAGCCTTCAAGCTACTCTTTTCCTTAGGTTTGATCTTTTTAACATTATCTCTTATGGATTTGTCGCAGATCAAGCTAGGTCTTAGGTCTTGTGGGTCTGCAGGATCGATAACATTGAGTTGGGGTTAGGCTTGGTATTTATATCTTTAGTTGTTGTGGTTAGTGCACATAGTATTTGGGCATATATTATGTATTAGGTTGTTTCTATACTATTTAGACTCGTAAGCTATTTAGGGTTTATATTTTGATTAATGTATACTGATTAATCGTCATTGAATCAGTTTTATGATATTTAGAATTTTTTAAGAAATTTCAATTTGGTTTCTATTATATTCAAAATGTATTTGTTGTGTGGTTGATTTTTCTATCTTTGTTGTGTGATTATATATTCAAATCATATTTCAAAGCAAAATCATAAATGATGACTTGCTACGTATCATAACAGCATTACTTATTGAAAAAGCGGGGGTCTAACAACCACACCCAATATTTCGTTAGGCAATCTGTATGGACTAACTCCAATATAATTCCAAGAGAATCAACTAGACAGTCAGTCTCAATCAAGGAAATTATATTCAAGAGTTATATCTCTGTTTCTCAATGTAATCAACAAATCAAACAGATAGAAATCCGCGAGCCTGATTATTATGAGAAACAACTTGAACGGTACCAAAAACCAATGTTCAAGTGTCAATCAATTTCAAACAACAACTAAAGGTTGGATTTACCAATTGATTGAACTACGCACAACCTGTAATATTTCAATTATATAAACAAATATAATGCAGAAAAGAAATAACATAGACACTAGAAGTTTTATTAACGAGGAAACCGTAAATGCGAAAAAACCCCGGGACCTAGTCTAGATTTGAACACCACACTGTATTAAGCCGCTACAGACTCCAGCCTACTACAAGTTAACTTCGCACCGGAATGTAGTTGATGTAATACCCCGATATTCGGCAGTGGTTGGACGATAGGAATATAAGTAATGGTTTGTCCTTTCCTAACACCGAGGCATTTTCAGCACAATTGGCTCCAGAGACGGCATAAAACTCTGCAGTTAAGCGTGCTCGGGCGGGAGTAATCCATGGATGGGTGACCATCCGGGAAGTTACTGCTGGATTACCTCAGCGATGCCCGTTAAAAACCCCACACTGCCGGATAACCGCAGTGGCCAAGTGGGGACAGTATCGGTGGAGGGTCGGGTCATTACAAATGGTATCAGAGCCAACGACGGGTCACCTGTCGAGGGTGGGAAGGTACGCTGGACGGGGTTGGTCCAGGTGCTTCCCATGAGGGACAGGGAACGTCAAATATCTGGGCTTGCGAATATATTATGGAGCCGAGGACGACTCAAATTTAAGGTGGTGGTATTGTAATACCCCGATATTCGACAGTGGTTGATCGATTGGAATATAAGTAATGGTTTGTCCTTTCCTAATACCGAGGCCTTTTCAGCACAATTGGCTCCAGAGTTGGCTGAAAACTCTGCAGTTAAGCGTTCTCGGGCGGGAATAATCCAGGGATGGGTGACCATCCGAGAAGTTTCTGCTGGATTACCGCAGCGATGCCCATTGAAAACCCCGCACTGCTGGATAACCGCAGTGGCTAAGTGGGGACAATATCGGTGGAGGGGAGGGTCATTACAGTTGATCCCTAAAAAATCTCACACTGATTAAGGTACAGTCGCATTCTATACGTCTCTAAATCCTAGCAGGACTCTACGCACTTGATTCCCTTAGCTGATATCACCCACAACTAAGAGTTGCAACAACCCAAAGTCGAAGACTTGATACACAAATCTGTCTCCAGCAGACAAGTCTATTCTGATAGATAAATTCGTCTCCCATAGAAATACCTATGAAGTTTGTTCCATCTTTTGATAAACCAAGGTGAACAGGAACCAATTGATAATCCGGTCTTATATTCCCGAAGAAAAACCTAGAAATATCAATCACCTCACAATAACTTAACTATATGGTAGTAGAACAAGTTATTGTGGAATCACAAAGAATGAGCTGAAGAGCTTTGTGATTACTTTTTATATCTTACCTATTGGAGATAAATCTCGAGCAAATCTTAGAGAAGATAGTTCTCAATACGATAGAACAAGTAAGACCAGAACACGCAACTACAGAGAAAATAGTTGGGTCTGGCTTCAGAATCCCAGTGAACACTTTAAGTAGTTAACCTATAATGGTTTTAGGAAAAACCTAGGTTAAAGGAGAATCGACTCTAGTCGCAACTAGTATCACAGAGGAGGTGTGGGGATTAGGTTTCCCAATTGCTAGAGTTCTCCCTTATATAGTCTTCAAATCAGGGTTTGATAACTTTGTAACAAAGCAATCAATATTCACGTTGGATGAAACCTGATTTAAGATTCAAGCTAATATCTTTCCACCGTTAGATGGTCTTAGATTGTTACACACAAATGAAATATACTTTCATTTAGATATGGGTAACCGTACCTAAACGTGTATATTGAGTTGGCTCAATAACAGTTAACCGAAGTTAGCCACATGAACACTTTTGTGTTATCCATGTTCATCTTAACACTTCTAGATCAAATGAATCTAATTATGTTAGTCATAGAGTTGTTCAATTGTTTATATTCTTATAGAAGTATACAAGACACAATTGAAGCAAAATCGGATTGATTCAAAAGAACCAGTTCATGAACATTTTAGCCACGGTTTGCAAAGATTGCATTCCTTAATATATAAATGTATTTGTTCATGAGTATGAAAACATACCTAGCTGATTTTATAACTTAACCACATAAGTTTGCAAACGAGTACGCAAAGTTAAGTTCTGGACTTGATCCTTTCCGACAGTTCGCAAACAGGTATGCATAATGTCGTTCCGGACCGAACTCAGGTGAATAAGTTTGCATACGGGTACGCAAACTTAGTTCCCGGACTTTGACAGTTAAAACCGTTCACATACGGGTATGCATACTTGGTTCCCGGACCTGAATTACTTTTACAACAGTTTGCATACGGGTATGCATACTGTGTTATATCCATACAATGATTAATTGTTCTAAACTTTTATTTCAATCATTGAAACATTCTTAGAAGACGACAATAGCTGTCTCACACAAACTATTAGTTGTACGACTTTGTCTCAATATGAGATAGAATAGAATAGACTTCTAAGTAATAGATGAGTTCAAGTCTCCACATACCTTTTGTTGATGAAGTTCCACAAGCTCCCCTTAGTAGTTCTTCTTCTTCAATCGATGAACGTCGTGAAGTCTAAATCTTAACTACACATTCTATCCTAATCCGAGACATAGATATAAGTAGACTAGTAATCAAGACTTATAGTTTTGACAACTAAACTTAACAAACAAGCTTGAGATAACAACGCTTACGAGTTCGACCGAGCAGTTCTCTAACAATCTACCCCTTTGTCAATTTTAGTGATAAAACTATCAATACATATGGCTTACAAATTAAATAAACTTTGTAGCTTCTCATCCAAATGCTTGATTTCCTTAGTTTTTCAACATTCCTTGAATTCTTTGTCACTCCAAGTACTCCAGTGATTCTGAACGTGTTCAACTCAGCATCATAGTTGTTGAAGATCCGTAGCCATAACAATAAGAAAATAGATGTTCTCGATTATTGTTATACAGTGTCATAGTATTATTACATAGCATCAAAGTTCAATTTTATCACAACTTTGATAATAATACTATGGTGATATGTATTACTCCTCCTTAGTCAATACTTCATCTCACAATGAAAACCACTCCCCCTTACATAATGATCCGTAAACCATATGTATGTTGTGTGAACTACCAAATAATTCCCCCCCTTTTTGTTAATATAAATTGGCAAAGGTATGAAAACTAGCGGGATCATAATGAAATTCTCAAAGAGATTAATGTCACATAGTCGAAACTTAGTGTATTCATCAACGAGTTTTTAAAGATACAAGAGAACTCCTACAATATTCCATAGCCGCACTCCCCACAAAGATTTGGCAGTTAAACACAAGTTTAATTAAGAACTCTCCCCCATAAAATGTCATTCCCGAAAGAACAACAAGAGCGACCTTACTTTTACAATAAAAGAAGGATTTCTTTGGAAAAAATTGATACTAAGCAGAACCAAACTACTACTACTAGAAACAAATGAGGAATTGAAACAAAACTTCACTGCACTTCCAACTTTTATTGCCCAAAAGATATTGATGGATCCATGGGAAAGAAAAAGCTAGAAATCTAATGAACCAAAATAACATCATAGACTGTCGTAAGTGTTGAAACATAGCAGTATCTAGAGGTTTGGTGAGAATATCAGCCAATTGTTGTTCGGAAGGCACAAATTCCATGTTAATGATACCATTTTCATAGAGATCTCTAATAAAATGATACCTGATGTCGATGTGCTTAGTTCTTGAGTGCTTAACAGGATTCTCAATGATGCGAATCGCGCTAGAGTTATCACAAAATATTTTCATTATTCCAGTGTCAATTCCATAATCAGCAAGCATTTGTTTCATCCATAGAAGTTGAGTACAACATGAACCTGCAATAATATATTTTGCTTCACACGTTGAAAGGGATTGTGAATTTTGTTTCTTGCTATGCCAAGCCACTAGATTCAATCCTACATAGTAGAAACCCCCAGAAATACTCTTTCTGTCTTCCACACATCCTGCCCAATCAGCATCTGAATAGGAAGTAAGATCAGTGTTGGTATCAAAAGTATAAGATAGACCATACCCGATAGTGTGTTGAATATATCGCATGATCCTTTTTGCAGCTGCGAGATGAGATTCCTTTGGATTAGCCTGAAATCTAGCACAACAACCAACACTAAAAGCAATATCAGGTCTAGTAGCTGTGAGATATAAAAGACTTCCAATGATGGATTGATAGACGCATTTATGTGTCTAATATATCTCAATTGTATATATTGTTAGTGCTCGATTTTGTACTTATTTGGTTATTTTATGTATTTGTAGGTGTTTTTGGAAAAATAAGCTTTTGCGGCGAAATTGGCTCAAAATGTGGCATTTGAACCTCCGTAGATAACGTACCAGAAGCACCCTAGAAGTATGTTGGAGACACCCCAGAGGCACCCAAGAAATACCCCGGAGAAACCCCAAAAAAGTGTTGAAAACATCCCATAAAAATTACTAAAGGCACCCAATGGACGAGTGTTATGCGGACTCCAGCAGTTTGGATAAGGGGTAACCTTTCCCCTTCACGTTAAAATTCTGAATTTGGGCGGGAAAATAAAAACATTCCTAGAAGTTTTGGTGATCGTGATTTGGAGGAGTTTGAGGTCGACTAAACCTCTGATTTTCATAGGATAAACTCCTTATGGGTCTAGGAATTTAATATGGGTGTTGAAATCGATTAAACTGGGCTCAATCGACGGATTTTTATCACAACAGCAAAATATGGAAAGTCACGTGTGTGACATGTTGTAGGAAATTTTAGAGAGATTAAAGTGCCATAAACCTTCCCAAAGATTTGTATCTATCTAAGGAAGAGTTCAGAATCAGAAGGAAAGCTCAAAAACGCGTAGAAATTCTAAAACAAGAAATTGCGGCAACTTTTCCGTAAAGAGAAAGGAAGAGATTTTGGAAGATTTTGGAGATATTTAATTGGTCTTTTTGATATAAATAGATTGGTTGGGTCATATAGAAGGAGTGTCGAGAGTTTGGGGGGCTGAGAAGGCTTGAGGAGGCGAGAATCATAGATTACAGGAAGCCCGTCTCTGCTGCTGCTAGAACGAAGAACAACGTCGCGAAAGAAGAAGAAAGTTGCGAAAGACCTATCGCAACGTCCAGAGAAGAACCGTTACCTATTCTTTCAAATCCAATACCTTTTGTAACAATTTTTCCAACAAATATATAGAGTTCGCAACAGTTCTGTTAGGGTTCTCTGTAACAGTGAGTTTTGTAACTATTATATCTGTTATAAACTCAACTGCTTTATACCTTTTCTTCTTTATGAACACCTTTGGATCAATGAAATCAACTTTTGAGCATATTTCCAACATGAGGAGCTAAACTCCTTTGCTGGGGCGACGGAGGAAGCTACTTTCCAATATTTGTGTGGTAATTTTTATTTAATTAATTATTGCAATTCTTTTTACGATTATTTGCCTTGATGAGAAAATTGATTTATTGATTTTGGTTAAACAATTGTGATTTCTTTTGATAGAAGCATGCTTGCCTAGGGTTTTGATGTTCTATGCTTTTGATAAACAATTGTTATTTCTAAAAATCTAATTATTGCAATATATTAGAATCACTCAAATGTATAAGTTGCATGATTATTATTAATTGAACCACATAAAATTGGAAAATAGTGGAATCCTAAGTCTCGGTGTTCTTACAATCTTGATAACAACTTTAAATTGAGTTCTTCTTATTTTTAGTTTTATTTAAGTCTGAAATCGAAAATCTTCACAAGTCTCAACGAACCTATTACTACAACTATAAAAATAATCATCAATTTTTGGCGCCGCCGACGCGGACTTGTCTTTAGGTTTAGGTTTTAGATTTTTATTTTTGTTTTAGTCTTTATTTAGTTTTATTTTATTATTTTCTAGATTTTACTTTGGTATTTTTGTTTTAGGTGTGCAGGATTGACTTGAAGCGAAAGTTGGAAAGTTAGACTTGCTTGCCATAAAAGGAGAAAGCCGAAGATTTTATTTTTAAGAACTTTTATTTATTAGTTTCTTAATTTTTCTTTTGGACTTGTAATTTTCTATTTTGCTGCTTGTTTATTTTATTTATTATAAAAAAAACACACTTGCACACACCAATTGCATTTTCGTTCGGCACCGATTTTAGGAAAACAAGTGGTTTAGTACGGTGAACCCTCTGGGCGTTATCATCCGAAACACCACAAACCTCAGCCTCGTACCTTTGGGTATATTTTGTTGTGGTAACCCAAGCCTACCTAATTTAGTTAGCCCAGCATTTGCATGTGCACAGTTTTTGGTTTAATTCTTGTATGCCAGAATGTAAGAGAGACGCTCTAGGACGGTTTATGCGTGAAAAACCTAGAAGTGATATTTTAGGAAACAAGAGTCTTGATTACCTTAATCTAGAGAGTCTTATTTTTGAACGTCCTGATTTTAGTAAGGAAAGGATCCCCAGTACTCCGATAGTACCAGCAATGACAACTTTAAGAGATTACATGTACCCAACTAGGTACACCCGACCATCGTGCATAAGATTACCAGCCTCTTCGGCTAATTATGAGTTGAAACCTAGTACTATTCAGATGATTCCTGTATTCTTAGGGAAAGATGATGAGAACCCATACTTTCATGTAAGGGACTTTGAGGAAATTTGTGGAACAGTTAATATTAAAGTCCTTAGTGATGAAATTTTAAAACTTAGATTGTTTCCTCTTTCCTTAAGAGATAAAGCTAAATCTTGGATAAATAATTTACCATCTGAATCCATAACAACATGGGATGAACTCACTTTTGTGTTCTTCCAAAAGTTTTACCCAAAACATAAAACCTCGTCTATTAGGCAAAAAATTAGCACCAGTATGCAACAAGAAGGAGAGTCTCTTTATAGGTTTTTAGAAAGATGCAATGATCTCTTGGAACAGTGTCCCCATCATGGGTTTGAAAAAATGAAATTAGTGCGGGTTAGACTACTCGACCAAATCCTTGGTAGACTCATTATGTGCTGGAGGGTTCTTAAATAAAACTGCTGATCAAGCATATTCCTTTTTAGAAGAGGTAGCTGACAAATCCCAACAGTGGGAATCATGTGTAGAGACCCCTAAAAGACTTTTGGTAAATATAAATAACACCAATATGGTAGACTCAAGATTTGAGTCAGATGTTAAGTTTGCTGCCTTATCTAGACGGTTAGAAGCTTTAGAATTAAGTCAGTCTAAACATAAGTATTTTGTTGAAACTGATGATAGGCTTAGAACCTCTCAAGTCTCTAGTTGTGGAATAGAGCCCAATAACTCATTTTGGGAAGGACATATTAGTGAAGAGCAAGCCCATGCTCTTTATAACAACTCTAGATTTGAAAACCGTCAAAAATTTTACCCATATTCAGAGACCTATAACCCCGGTTGGAAGAAGCATCCTAATTTTTCATGGTCTTAGGGTCAAAATCAAGGTCAGATTAGTAATTCTCAGGCTCCCCCAGGTTTTGGTTATACTAAGAATCTTTCGGGTTCAACCCAATCTAAAAACCCTTATGAGAATAAAATATCTAGCTTAGAGGAAACTCTTATTATGCTAGCAAAGACCCATGAAATGTTATCAAACAATCACTCTAGCTTTCAACAAGAAACCAGGCAAAGTTTACAAAATAATGCTCAGACTCTATCTAAGTTAGAACATCAAGTAGGTCAAATAGCTAAGACTCTAAGTGAAAGAGAGAATGGAAGGTTCCCTAGTCAGCCCAATCCAAATCCAAAAGGAATGAATACAATTAGAACCCTTAGGAGTGGTAGAGTAGTAGACAATCAGGTAACCATGCCCGATAGTGAACATACTGTAGTTCACCCCTTAGGACCACAAGTAGCTGAGGAGACTGGTAAAGTTCCTGATGATGCCAATTTGGTTCCTGAGAGGTCTGACTCTATGCCTAGAACCCCATTCCCTTAGCTACTAGTACCAACCAAAAAGGAATCCCATTTTAATGACATATTGGAGGTTTTTAAGCAAGTTACCATAAACCTTCCTTTATTAGATGCAATTAGGCAACTCCCTGCTTACGCTAAGTTCCTTAAGGATATGTGTACGAGAAAGAGAAAGATGAATGTCCCTAAGAAAGCCTTTTTAGCTACTCATGTAAGTTCGATCATCCATAACACCACAACTCCTAAATATAAAGACCAAGGTTCCCCTACCATTTCTTGCACAATAGGTAACTACCGGGTAGAAAAATCTTTACTTGACTTAGGAGCTAGTGTGAACTTACTTCCGTACCAACTGTACCTCGAGCTAGGGATTGGTGAAATAAAACCTACCAAGATAACACTTCAGTTAGCTGATAGGTCTGTAGAAATTCCTCGAGGAGTTATAGAAGATGTTCTAATTGAGGTCGACAAGTTTATATATCCAGTGGATTTTGTTCTCCTAGATACTCAACCTGTCCCAGACCTAGAAAACCAGATACCTGTGATTTTAGGTCGCCCATTCTTAGCTACATCCAATGCGATCATTAACTGTCGAAATGGCATCATGAACCTGTCTTTTGGTAATATGACTATTGAGCTTAATATTTTCAATATTTGTAAGCAACCCTCTGAGTTAGATAACTCGCCCTTTGAGGAGGTAAACATGATAGGAACCTTGGTTCAGGAGTCATTACCAAACACTTTGCTAGAAGATCCATTAGAGAAATGCCTAGACCACTTTGGGTTTGAGTTTGATGACGATAGTGTGATTAATGAGGTGAATGCTTTGCTAGATGCCGCCCCTTTGGTGGACACTAGTAATGGATGGATACCTAAGTTCGGACCACTACCAGTTTCTAAATCTACTTTAATTCCTTCTTTAGAAGAGCCCCCTAAGTTGGACCTTAAACCATTACCAGATAAGTCCTACTGTTTGTATGCATCAGATTCATTTAGAAGATGACACTAAACCCTCTAGGGAGATGCAACGTCGACTGAACCCTAATATTAAAGAAGTAGTTCGAACTGAAGTGCTTAAGTTGTTAGATGCGGGTATTATCTACCCCATTTCAGACAGTAAGTGGGTCAGCCCCGTTAAGGTTGTTCCCAACAAATCAGGTATCATTGTAGTCCAGAATGATAACAATAAATTAATCCCAACCCGAGTGACCACGGGATGGCGTGTTTGTATTGACTATAGAAAATTGAACAAGGTCACAAGGAAGGATCACTTTCCTCTTCCTTTTATCGACCAAATGCTAGAGAGATAAGATGGACATAGTCATTATTGCTTCTTAGATGGCTACTCGGGCTATAATTAAATCGTTATTGCCCCAGAGGACCAAGAGAAAACTACTTTTACCTGTCCCTTTGGTACCTTTGCGTATAGACACATGCCTTTCGGGTTGTGTAATGCACCTACTACTTTCCAGTGGTGTATGATGAGCATATTTTATGACATGGTAGAACGGTTCTTAGAGGTCTTTATGGATGACTTTTCAGTGTTTGGTTCATCTTTTGACGAGTGCTTGCATCATTTGACACTAGTGTTGACTAGGTGTAAGGAAAAGAATTTAGTGCTTAATTGGGAAAAATGTCATTTCATGGTTAAATCAGGAATTGTGTGTAGGGCATATGATAGACGCATTTATGTGTCTATTTTCATCTCTTTTGTGTATATTGTTAGTACCCATTTTTGTACTAATTTTGGTATTTTATCCCTTTGTAGGTGTTTTTGGAGGAATAGGCTTTTGCGGCAAAATTGGGATCGAAAAGTTGTTAAAGATACCTGGAATGACATTTGCTATTCGGACTCTCACTTTGGATAAGGGGTAACCAATTTCCAAGCAGCTACTAAACACAGGCCGGGACTGGATAGGGGGACTCCACTTCTTCACGTTTTAAAGAGAAAAAATTGGCGGGAAAAAATTATTTCACGGAATAGATTTTAGGGTTGGAGTTTTGATCAATTTTTATGGAGATTAAAGGGCTGAAATTGATTGGGTTTACTCCTTAGGACTACACAGGCCTGGTAAAGTCTTTGGATTGAACCCAAATTGGCTAGAGATCGAATTAGAGCAAAACAGAGAGATAAGTTTACACGGGTCTATGATGGATTATTTTTGGAATTTTAGGGAGACTAAAGGCAAGATTTTCTTCCCAAAGCTTGATATCTATCTAAGGAAGAGTTTAGAATCAAAAGGAAAGCTCAGATACGCGTGGAAATCCTAAAACAAGAAATTGCCGCAACTTTGCCGTGAAGAGAAAGGAAGAGATTTTGGAGAGATTTAATCGGTCTTTTTGATATAAATAGGTGTGTTGGGTCATATATAAGAGGTGTCGAAAGTAAAGGGAAGTTTTGAACACCACAGAGCCGAAAAATCAAAGTTGCAGGAAACCCGCTGCTGCTGAAGAACACGAAGAACTTCAACCCACACCGAACCGTCGCAGAATCAGTCTTATATTCAACTACAGAAAGTTTCTATCGTTTCTGACTGTAATCGCCTAAAAATTTCAGCGACCATTACTTTCCTTACAAAAATCTTTCTGTAACTACAACTCGTCCTTTTTAATAAAAACACCTTATTTGATCAATGAAATCAACTTTTGAGCATATTTCTAATATGAGGAGATAAACCCCTTAGCCGAGGCAACGGAGGAAGCCATTGTTCCATGAAAAGTGGTATATTTCTATTTTAATTATTTTTGCAATCTTTTACATGATTATTTGCATAGAACTAATATTGGAAAATTGATTTTTATTGAGTGGTTGTGAATTGTCTTGATGGAACATGCTAGGTTTTAAAACTTTTGATGTTTCATGCTTTATGTTTACAATTGTTACTTCAAAAATCTATTAGAGGAAATAAATTAGAATCACTTTAAAAGAAAGAATTGCATGAATATTGATTAGACTATATCACTTAATTGGTTAATGGTGGAATCCAAAGTCTCGGTGTCTTTTTATAATTTGATACAATTTAATTTAATTTAATTTAAGTCTAAAAAATCCTTCACAAGTTCGAGAAACGAATCTTTTTACCACTATCTATAAAACACATAAGCATATCGTATCTTCGAAGGGTATAGAGGTAGACAAAGCCAAGGTTGACCTTATTAAAACTTTATAGGTCACAAAAACCGTAAAACATATTAGGTCATTCTTAGGGCACGCAGGATTTTATTGACGATTCATTAAGGACTTTAGCTTGATTTATAGACCTCTTTGCAATTTACTTGCGAAAGATTTTAAGTTTGTCTTTGATGATGCTTGTTTAGAGGCTTTTGAGAAGCTTAAGACGTTACTCATTACCGCTCCCATAGTCCAGGCGCCTAACTGGAACCTACCCTTTGAAATTATGTGTAATGCTTCAGATTATGCTATAGGTGTTGTGTTAGGACAGCGAGAAAACAAATTACTTCATGTGATTTACTATGCTAGCAAAACTCTAAATGAGGCCCAACTAAACTATACAACTACCAAAAAGGAATTGTTAGCCATCGTTTTTGCTTTGGATAAGTTTAGATCCTACCTATTAGGTTCTAAGGTCATAATTTTTACTGATCATGCTGCTTTAAAATATCTTTTGTCTAAAAAGGATTCCAAACCTAGATTGATTAGATGGATCCTATTGTTACAAGAATTCAAGTTAGATATTAGAGACAAAAAGGGTGCTGAAAATGTAGTAGCAGATCACTTGTCTAGGCTTGTTGTGGATTCCCCTGATGATTTCACTCCCGTTAGGGATAACTTTCCTAATGAACAGTTGTTCTTTGTTTCCCAATCACCTTGGTATGCAAATATGGTGAATTATCTTGTTACTGGTCGAATGCCTCAACATTGGGGTAAACAAGATCGTTCTAGGTTTTTAGCCGAGGTTAAGCATTTCTTTTGGGATGATCCTTATTTGTTTAATTATTGTCCAAACCAGATTATTAGGAGATGTGTACCTGAGAATGACCAGTCTAGTATTATCTCCTTTTGTCATCAACATGCGTGTGGGGGTCACTTTAGTACTAAGAAGACTGCTGCTAAGATATTGCAGTGTGGTTTTTACTGGCCTTCGTTGTTTAAGGACTCCCATAGTCATTGTGCTTCTTGTGAGCGTTGCCAGAAGTTAGGGACCATTTCTCATAGAAATATGATGCCTTTGAACCCTATTTTAGTGATTGAGATCTTTGATGTGTGGGGCATTGATTTTATGGGTTCATTCCCTAATTCTTTTGGTTATATTTACATATTTGTCGCTGTAGATTATGTGTCTAAGTGGGTTGAGGCGGTTCCGTGTAAAACAAATGACCACAAGGTCGTACTCCAGTTTTTGATAGATAATATACTTACACGTTTTGGTACACCGCGAGCTATAATTAGTGATGGAGGAACACACTTTCGTAATAGACCATTTGCACTTTTAATGAAACAATATGGTATTACTCACAAAGTAGCTACCCCATATCACCCACAAACTAGTGGTCAGGTAGAGGTTTCCAATAGGGAGATAAAACGTATATTAGAGAAAACGGTTAATGCTAGTAGAAAAGACCGGTCGTCGAGGCTTACTGATGCCTTATGGGCTTATCGTACTGCGTTTAAGACCCCCGTTAGAATATCACCTTATCGTCTAGTATTTGGAAAGGCATGTCACTTACCTGTTGAGTTAGAACATAGAGCATATTGGGCTGTTAAACAGCTAAACTTTTCACTTGACAAAGCAGGATCTCACAGAAAACTCCAGCTCGATGAGTTGGACGAGATTCGTAGAGATACATACGATAGTGCTAAGGAGTATAAGAACAAAATGAAACTTGTGCATGATAAATATATTTTAAGAAATTCATTTTCTCCAGGTCAAAAAGTTCTTCTGTATGATACTCGTTTGCATCTATTCCCTGGGAAGTTGCGCTCTCGGTGGACCGGCCCTTTTGTGATCTGCACTGTTTTTCCTCATGGCGCTGTTGAAATTGAAACACTAGATGGTAGTAGTTCTTCTAAGGTTAACGGTCAGAGATTGAAGTCCTTTTTAGAACCTTTTCCTACAGGTGATATTGAGGAGGTCCCTCTGGAGGACCCTATATACCTTGATTGACCATCAAGGTATTTGGTATTTGTATGTTGTATATTATTTTTGCTATTTGTTTTTAGGTTTTTATTTTTATTTTTCTCCTTATTCTCCGAGGAAGGATTGTTATGCTTCACCCAGGTACTATCTTTCTGACTTCTCTCTTTACTGAATCCTCTTGTTACTCATACTTTTGGTATTACTCTTTAATTAGAAACATTGAGGACAATGTTAGATTTAAGTTTGGGGGTGGGGAAGAAACTTTTTGTTAGTTGCAATAAATAAACTCCAGGGCCTAGAAATTTTTTCCTATTAAGGATTGCACTAACCAATCTAAGTGGATGGAAGCATCTTGATTGTAGGAGTTGAGGAACCAATCTGAGTAGATGGAAACATCTAAAAGAGTCTATTCATAAAAGCACAGAGTTTAGGTGTTAGAAATAACATGATAGTTTCACCGTATCTCGGAATCATCTATTACTTCTGTTTTTGTTTTTGCAAATTTGTATGTTGATGTCTGCTGGGTTGAAATAGAGTGATTGAGTTACTAAAAAAAAAAAAAAAAGAGACCAGACCAATCAGACCAAAAGGAATAATTCTCAAAAATAAAAATAAACACTTGGATAGAAATATGTGTGTGTTATCCCTGTCTCCGTCGCCTAAAAAAGCGTGGAACGCAGGATCCACGGGAATTATCATGTAATCTGCTGACAAGAAGCATGCACTTGGATCCAAAAGATCTAATCATGTCGTTTATAAAAATAAAAAATAAAAAATAAAAAATAAAATAAAGGTTTATTATAAAGTCGACCGCTGGTTCCCTTGTATATGCCAGCTGAGTTGATGTAGATTTAGGATTATCGACCACTAGTTCCCTTGTATATGCCAGTTGTATTGATATTAGTCCATACCAGTATCTCAATCCACTAGGTCATAGGTTCATTTTGGCATTGACGTCCATTCGCAACCATCTATTTCTATTTCCATCTTCTTAATCTATTCATGTGATTTGTTTGATTTCAGATATTGATGTCCATAGTGCGACTATATGAATAGAGCTCTGTCACTTATATATGAATTTTAGTATGCTTAAGTGCAAACTCGTGTACAGCAATTGGAATTTCGCATTAGGGTACTTCCTCCTGTAGTCAATGAGAGTATGGCAACCAAGGAGATTTTTTAGTGCTATTCCAAGGTTTTGCGTAGATAGCTATGGTCTGGAGTAAAGGTTTTGTGGGTACACTTCTGGTAAACCCTCCCGAGACTATAACTCGGCCATTAGGGCCACCTAGGGGTTTAAAGGCTTGTTGCATACGCTAAGTGCAATCGCGATGCCTGCGACAGTGAGTTAGGATTTTATTTTGTATTTTTGATTTGCTCGGGACTAGCAAATAATAAGTTTGGGGGTATTTGATAGACGCATTTATGTGTCTAATATATCTCAATTGTATATATTTTTAGTGCACGATTTTGTACTTATTTGGTTATTTTATGTATTTGTAGGTGTTTTTGGAAAAATAAGCTTTTGCGGCGAAATTGGCTTAAAATGTGGCATTTGAACCTCCGTAGATAACGTACCAGAAGCACCCCAGAAGTATGTTGGAGACACCCCATAGGCACCCAAGAAATACCCCGGAGGAACCCCGAAAAAGTGTTGAAAACATCCCAGAAAAATTACTAAAGGCACCCAAGGGACGAGTGTTATGCGGACTCCAGCAGTTTGGATAAGGGGTAACCTTTCCCCTTCACGTTCAAATTCTGAATTTGGGCGGGAAAATAAAAACATTCCTGGCAGTTTTTGTGATCGTGATTTGGAGGAGTTTGAGGTCGACTAAACCTCTGATTTTCATAGGATAGACTCCTTATGGGTCTAGGAATCTAATATGGGTGTTGAAATCGATTAAATTGGGCTCAATTGACGGATTTTTATCACAACAACAAAATATGGAAAGTCACGTGTGTGACCTGTTTTAGGAAATTTTAGAGAGATTAAATTGCTATAAACCTTCCCAAAGATTTGTATCTATCTAAGGAAGAGTTTAGAATCAGAAGGAAAGCCCAGAAACGCGTAGAAATTCTAAAACAAGAAATTGCGACAACTTTGCCGTAAAGAGAAAGGAAGAGATTTTGGAAGATTTTGGAGAGATTTTATCGGTCTTTTTGATATAAATAGATTGGTTGGGTCATATAGATGGAGTGTCGAGAGTTTGGGGGGCTGAGAAGGCTTGAGGAGGCGAGAATCAGAGATTACAGGAAGCCCGTCTCTACTGCTGCTAGAACGAAGAACAACGTCGCAAAATGAAGAACAACGTCGCGAAAGAAGAAGAAAGTTGCGAAAGACCTATCACAACTTCCATAGAAGAACCGTTACCTATTCTTTCAAATCCAATACCTTTTGTAACAATTTTTCCAATAAATATATAGAGTTCGCAACAGTTCTGTTAGGGTTTTCTGTAACAGTGAGTTTTGTAACTATTATATCTGTTATAAACTCAATTGCTTTATACCTTTTCTTCTTTATGAACACCTTTGGATCAATGAAATCAACTTTTGAGCATATTTCCAACATGAGGAGCTAAACCCCTTTGCTGGGGCGACGGAGGAAGCTACTTTCCAATATTTGTGTGGTAATTTTATTTAATTAATTATTGCAATTCTTTTTACGATTATTTGCCTTGATGAGAAAATTTATTTATTGATTTTGGTTAAACAATTGTGATTTCTTTTGATAGAAGCATGCTTGCCTAGGGTTTTGATGTTCTATGCTTTTGATAAACAATTGTTATTTCTAAAAATATAATTATTGCAATATATTAGAATCACTCGAATGTATAAGTTGCATGATTATTATTAATTGAATCACATAAAATTGGAAAATAGTGGAATCCTAAGTCTCAGTGTTCTTACAATCTTGATAACAACTTTAAATTGAGTTCTTCTTATTTTTAGTTTTATTTAAGTCTGAAATCGAAAATCTTCACAAGTCTCAACGAACCTATTACTACAACTATTAAAATAATCATCATGGATCGATAAAGGTTTTGATCCACATTAGCTCATTTCTCATCTCGATGTAGTTTACCAGTGGTGAGCATATGAGTCAGCTTTGGAGTTGACTTATCTAGACCAAACCTTGTACCAAGATCCTTAGCATATTTTTATTGAGATAAGTAAATTCCATCCTTATGTTGTTGAATCTGTAATCCTAAAAAGAATTTTAATTCACCAACATTGCTCATTTCAAATTCCCTACCAATGGAGACTTGAAAATCTTTAGCAAGTTTCTCGGATGTTGATCTATAGATGATATCATCTACATAAACTTGAGCAATGACTACATCTTTCCCACTCCATTTGGTAAACAATGTTTTATCAGCTCCACCTCTCGAAAAACCTTTCCTAAGAAGAGAAGTAGTTAGTTTTTTGAACCAGGCACGGGGTGCTTGTTTTAACCCATATAATGCCTTTTTGAGCTTAAGGACATGATCTGGGAACTATGGACTTTCAAATCCTTTAGGTTGAGCAACATAGACTTCTTCCTTTAAATTCCCGTTTAGGAACTCGGATTTTATGACCACTTGAAATAGCTTAACCTTGAGAAAACAAGCATGAGCTAATAATAAGCGAATGAACTCAAGGCGTGCCACAGGAGAAAAGGTTTCGTCAAAGTCGATTCCTTCAATCTGTGAATATACCTGAGCGATAAGTCTTGCTTTTTTTCTGAAAATGGTGCCAAATTCGTCTGACTTGTTCTTGAATATCCATTTGGTACCAACAATATTGATATTGGAGGGATAAGGTATGAGGTCCCATACCTCTTGTCTTTGAAATTGATTTAACTCTTCATGCATTGCATTCACCCAAAAGGGATCACTAAGAGCTTCATCAATATTTTTAGGTTCTACTTGCGATAGATAATAACCAAAATTGCAAATACTTTGAAGTTGTCCTCTCATCTTAGTCGTAGAATCTTTTCCTCCAGTAATACTGTTAGCATCATGATTCTTTTGAACCCAGAGGTGCCGTGGAGGAGCACGTTCTTGCTCAAATGGAATAGCGTGACTAGGACCTTTCTCTTCGTCACTAGAAACGTCAGGATCAGTAACTGTTGGAACAACTTCTACTGATTCTGGGATTTTTTTGAATTTCTCAATTGTCTCCATTGGAGGCAATTCAGCAGGAGAGTCATCATGACGAAAATTACTCAGATCATCAATGATGACATTTGCTGACCTTGGTTCTGAGATTACATACTCGAAAACCACGAATGTCAGATGCATAACCAAAAAAGATACCTTCATCACTTTTAAAATCAAATTTCCCTTTCTGTTCTCGATGTTTCAGAATGTAGCAGTTACTTCCAAACACTCTGAGATAATGTAAGTTGGGTTTCTTACCGTACCACAACTCATAAGGAGTATTTAGGGTTCTTGACCGTAGATAGACACGGTTGATCAAATAACATGCTGTAAAAACAGCTTCTCCCCAAAACTTTAACGATAAGTTTTTGTTATGGAGCATTACCCTTGCCATTTCCTGAATGTTCCTATTCTTCCTTTCTGCAACTCCATTTGCTTGTGGAGTAATGGGTGGTGAATATTGTTGAATAATCCCCAGTTTGTCATAAAATTCAAACACCTTGGTGTCCTTGAATTCAGTTCCATGGTCGCTTCTAATTTTCTTTATCTTGCGACCCTGTTCATTCTGGATTCTATTAACAATAATCTTGAATTCATCAAGGGTTTCATTCTTATGAGCTAAAAATGCTACCCAAGTGAATCTGGTGTAATCATCTACCATAACTAAAGCATACTTCTTCCCTCCAATAGTAGGTTGTTGAATAGGGCCGAAGAGATCCATATGAATTAAATCAAGAGGAGCTTTAGTAAGAATATCTCGAGATGACTTATGTGGAACTTTCGTTTGTTTACCCTTTTGACAGGCACCACAAACACCATCAATCTTAGCATTTATTTTGGGAACACCTCTAACAAGTTCTTTGTTGATGATCTTAGTTAGAAGGCAATAATTTATGTGACCAAAATGTTCATGCCAAAGATGTGTAGATTCCACCTTAGTCAAATTGCAACAATTGCTAAACTGAGTATCTAAGAGATAACAGTTATTTTTACCACAATTTCCCTGAAAAATTGCTTTTCCAGTTTTGTCTACAATGTCACATCCATTCGCATTGAAGATAACTTTATGGCCTTTGTCACAAATTTGACTAACAAAAACAAGATTAGGAGTCATACGTTTAACGTATACTACATCATGGATTTCAGGAACGCTAGGTAGTTTGATCGTCCCCTTCTTGCTAATGTAGCAACAACTCCCATCTCCGAATGTTACTGGACCTCCTTCAAAATCGCTTGAATTCACAAACCACGAAAGATCTCCAGTCATATGTCGGTTACATCCACTATCAAGGAACCATTGAAAGGGTGATGTTGATTTTAGAGCAAAAGTTCTCATACTAACACTACTATCCCGTTTGGGTTTTATTGTTAAATTTTTACACCTTTTTAGAGTAGTAAACAATTGTTCAGCTTTCTTTTGAAGGTCACTAGCAACCTTTAAACTTTTCTTGAAAGGTGTACACGTATGTTGAAAATGATTATGAGAACCACAAAACATACATGTACCAACATCTTTAAACTCATCTGAGATGTTCTGAGTCACATCGGGTTTTACAAAGCCAAAACCTCGCTTATCTCCTGACTTACGACAATTCTTCAGGGAAGAATTAAAGGAGTTTTTCAAATCCATTAAAGATACTTTGACAGACTTCAAATCCTTATACTTTGCAATTCTGCAACAAGATCAGAATTGATCCAGATTTGTTCATCCAACTTCAACAGGAGATTAACTAGCTCTTCAGAACCTTCTCGAAGATCAGAGTTTTTGACATAAATTTCGCAATGAAGACCATCAATTTTCCTTATCAATCACTGTTTCTCTCGACAAAAATTTTTGATGATTTTTTTCTAGATCAAAGCACTCAACCTCATCAATGGTTTCTAGAACACACTCGGAGTTGAGTAGATCTAATTCTGGTGAAGCGTTTATAAAGATTTTACTGTCCATAGAGTCATATTGCTACAAACACAGACTTATGAGGTCTTAAACGTGATTGCCTGCTCTGATACCAATTGAAAAAGCGGGGGTCTAACAACCACACCCAATATTTCGTTAGGAAATCGGTATGGACTGACTCAAATATAATTCCAAGAGAATCAACTAGACAGTCAGACTCAATCAAGGAAATTATATCCAAGAGTTATATCTCAGTTTCTTAATGTAATCAGCAAATCAAACAGATAAAAATCCGTGAGCCTAATTATTATGAGAAACAACTTTAACGGTACCAAAGATCAATGTTCAAGTGTCAATCAATTTCAATCAACAACCAAAGGTTGGATTTACCAATTGATTGAACTACGCACAACCTGTTATATTTCAATTATATAAATAAATATAATGCGGAAAAGAAATAACACCGACACCAGAGTTTTGTTAACGAGGAAACCGCAAATGCACAAAAACCTCGGGACCTAGTCCAGATTTGAACACCACACTGTATTAAGCCGCTACTAACTCTAGCCTACTACAAGTTAACTTCGGACTGGATTGTAGTCGAGCCCTAACCAATCTCACACTGATTAAGGTACAGTCGCATTCCATACGTCTCTAAATCCCAGCAGGACTCTACGCACTTGATTCCCTTAGCTGATCTCACCCACAACTAAGAGTTGCAACGACCCAAAGTCGAAGACTTGATAAACAAATCTGTCTCCCACAGACAAGTCTATTCTGATAGATAAATTCGTCTCCCACAGAAAACCCTATGAAGTTTGTTCCGTTTTCTGATAAACCAAGGTGAACAGGAACCAATTGATAATCCGGTCTTATATTCCCGAAGAACAACCTAGAAATATCAATCACCTCACAATAACTTAACTATATGGTAGTAGAACAAGTTATTGTGGAATCACAGAGAATGAGACGAAGAGCTTTGTGATTACTTTTTATATCTTACCTATTGGAGATAAATCTCGAGCAAATCTTAGAGAAGATAGTTCTCAATACGATGGAACAAGTAAGACCAGAACACGCAATTACAGAGAAAATAGTTGGGTCTGGCTTCAGAATCCCAGCGAAAACTTTAAGTAGTTAACCTATAATGGTTTTAGGAAAAACCTAGGTTAAAGGAGAATCGACTCTAGTCGTAACTAGTATCACAGAGGAGGTGTGGGGATTAGGTTTCCCAGTTGCTAGAGTTCTCCCTTATATAGTCTTCAAATCAGGGTTTGATAACTTTGTAACAAAGCAATCAATATTCACCGTTGGATGAAACCTGATTAAGATTCAAGCTAATATCTTTCCACCGTTAGATGGTCTTAGATTGTTACACACAAATGAAATATACTTTCATTTAGATATGGGTAACCGTACCTAAACGTGTATATTGAGTTGGCTCAATAACAGTTGACCGAAGTTAGCCACATGAACACTTTTGTGTTAACCATGTTCATCTTAACACTTCTAGATCAAATGAATCTAATTATGTTAGTCATAGAGTTGTTCAATTGTTTATATTCTTATAGAAGTATACAAGACACAATTGAAGCAAAATCGGATTGATTCAAAAGAACCAGTTCATGAACATTTTAGCCACGGTTTGCAAAGATTGCATTCCTTAATATATAAATGTATTTGTTCATGAGTATGAAAACATACCTAGCCGATTTTAGAACTTAACCACATAAGTTTGCAAACGAGTACGCAAAGTTAAGTTCCGGACTTGATCCTTTCCGACAGTTCACAAACGGGTATGCATACAGTCGTTCCGGACCGAACTCAGGTGAATAAGTTTGCAAACGGGTACACAAACTTAGTTCCCGGACTTTGACAGTTAAAACCGTTCGCATACGGGTATGCATACTTGGTTCCCGGACCTGAATTACTTTTAAAACAGTTTGCATTCGGGTATGCATATTGTGTTATATCCAGACAATGATTAATTGTTCTAAACTCCTATTTCAATCATTGAAATATTCTTAGAAGACGACAATAGTTGTCTCACACAAACTATTAGCTTATAAGCTATTTTCAAGTAATCGAATGATCAATACGAAACATTCCGAGTCTACATCAAATGACCGTCTCACACAAATCATGTAAGATGTTACCAGGCGATTTTCACATGATCATCTTTTGACTTTCGTCAAGAATAATGATGACCGTAGTTAAAGAAAAAAGATTTCCAACACTTATTTCGATAAGATATAAGCGAGTTAAACTCAACTCGAAATATCAAATGTGTATAATGTAAAGTCTATATAGCTATACGACTTTGTCTCAATAGGATATAGAATAGAATAGACTTCTGAGTGATAGATGAGTTCAAGTCTCCACATACCTTTTGTTGATGAAGTTCCACAAGCTCCCCTTAGTAGTTCTTCGTCTCCAATCGATGAACGTCGTAAAGTTTAAAGCTCAACTACACATTCTATCCTAATCCGAGACATATATATAAGTAGACTAGAAATCAAGACTTATAGTTTTGACAACTAAACTTGACAAACAAGCTTGAGATAGCAAGGCTTGCGAGTTCGACCGAGCATTGCTCTAACACTTATATATGAAATGATTATGGTCTTGTAATCGGGATTCCGTGTAAGTATTATGTTTAGTAAATACTGTTGTTATTTGGATGACAATAATTGCTATTAGTCATGGAATGGTTCAGATCAGTGAAATTCCGGTAAGTTGGATTACTGATGTTTATTTGTTCAGTAATACTGAGATTGAAAAGGAGCGGGTAACTAGGACACTACCAACTTTTTTATTCAGGAACCTATATGGACGATCCTTGTACCAGTTGAGTACTCTCAGAACTAAGCCGCTATGTAAATTGACTACCGAAACTTTGTATGATTGTGTTGATGGTAGATTTTTGACATGAGAAAAATTATAATATTGCTTCTGCCCAGCTGTGGAAATATGAACTAAATATGTGTGAATTTCTGAACTGGCATTAGAATTATAGATTCGTACTTCTACATCATAATTCGCAAGAGAATTGAGAATGCGTATCCAGCTAATGGCCACATTGGCCTTGAATATGCCTGCAAGATTTTAGAGCTTCACTCGGCTGAACTATCATTATTTTATGCACGATCATACGAATTGTCATGTATTGATCAGTGTATACTGATGGTACAAATTATAAATATTCAGAATGAGCTACTATGCCATCTTGAATAAAAGTACTATTAGAAGCATACTATTTAGTACGAAATTACATTGAACATCACTTCGAGTCGCAGAACTTCCACGGATGAATTCCTTGAATATGTTCTATATGATACAAACAAAGTGCCAACGCCAACTACACTTGGTCATGGCCAAAATGCTAGGCTAAATAAGCAAGATAAGTTGCCAAACCAACATGGCCAGTCTCAGGCCAACATGGCCGACGTACTATGGCCAGGCTAACATGGATGCACCCCAATGGCCGACATACCATGGACAGGCCAACATGGCCGACGTACCATGGCCATGCCATATTAGCCATGTCCCTTGCCACGACTTGGCTAGATATTAACTTGGCCATGCCCCGCGCCACGAGTTGACTAGCTATAAACTTGGTCCCCCGCGCCACCAAACGACCCAAGACAACATTAGATGGTGTCTAGTGCCACCAAACCTCCCAATCCACCTTGGCCAACTTGGTCGTTCCTCCTAGGCCATGGCTATTGCTATGGCACCTTTGCTTATAATCAAATATGCCACTAACATGCCACAAATACACCATTATCATAAGCTTGCAAACAATGCCATCTTACTACAAACTTCTTATTAGTCACACATAACCTTGGAGTTGAGTTTTCTCTTCAAGCTATGTCACTTCGACAAAGTCTGGCTAGCTTAGGCTATTACTCAGTCAAATACATCGTGGCAACCTGGACAAGACAAGATACATTCCATGACTCTATTAATTTCTACGAGAAATCAAAAACATGTTATGTGGGGGAATTATTTATGGGTATTGGTCTGGTGGTTTACAGTAACATGCGGCGTGGCAACACCCCATGATAAGGGATTAACAAGTAGTGGTAAAAGTGAAGAGTGGTTAAACGAACTGGTAAAGTAATAGAGTAATGACTTACATGGATCTGGAAACTTCCCTAGCATAATGGGCGTAACTTTAACATTACCTCCACTATTTCCATCTCTCCATCTCTTCACGATCTCCACTACTTACGAGGAAACCGTGAGTGTTCCTTACAACTATAAATAAGCTACTTAGCCTATTCAGAACATATAACAAGCTTATCATTCTCAAGCTCCGCTTTTTTCATAGTTCGACAACCTCACACACAACATTTCAATCACCATTGATTTCCTCAACTTTCTTTGCTTTTCCTCCCCTAAAACCAACCCATCTTCTCTTTTTATAACCGAAGCAAAAGGTGAACGACCAATTTCTTGGTTTACGCTCGTTTTGTACGATTTTGATTTTTGAACCTAAACAAAGTACTTCGAAAGTACATTGTTTTACGTGGGAATAATTTTTGGGTATTAACAATTGGTGACCACAGCCGGAGATCAACCTATCGGCTATAAATTCAATTCTTCAACCGTCTGAAAAAAAAGGTGGATCTTAGATCTAGTTTAGTCATTAACATCAATTTAGGTCAAACAACCAATCTCAATTTCGGCGACACTAGCAGTGGTTTTCCATAAACCATTTCTCAAAACACACTACCGCTGGAAACGCCACTACTTCGCTTTCAATCCATGCTGCTGGAAACGCCATGAATGGCCAAGCACCACTAAGCTCTTAGATCTGATGAAAAGAAAAGAAGCTCTTGCTAAAACACAAGCAGACACGACTACCACTCAGAAGGAGAACCTCGCATATCTAAAGGCACCCACGTAGCAGATGTCACTAGAACAACGCCAACTCCAGATGAAGTCATCCAAGAACGCATCCAAGTCTATTGCTGGTAAAGACTCTTACAAACTCATGAAAAGAAAGTCTAATCTCCATTCCACCGGCACCAACCTCCCTGTCTACTTGAGATCCAGGCTATTCTATACTAAGGGGATACCTCTATCCTCTCCACTTTTTGCACGAAAAGGTACCAAATACTCAGTAACATGTTTCTCAATTCCTATAATCATCATAAGGTCATTAAAAGAAAAATATTGCATCGCTAGAGCCTCTCTAACTCCATGAGATGGTCAAGCAATCAGCAACAACTTCTTCCATAGAAAAATATAAATTCTCATCAGTAACCAAGTCGATATGGCAAATGCTCTGAAATAAGTCATCATCATTATCAAGATAATCACGGAGAAACCAACTACAGAGTGAAGCCATCACTAGACGGAGCGGACCAGCACTCCGAATGCTACTAACGTAAATACATCCAAAATCAACATTCAACGCGATGACAAGATCCTCATTCAAAGAAAGCAACCGAGGATCCATCAATCAAACTTCATCATTCATGAGGGCCTAGAGAGACCACTACCACTACCATTTTATGGCAAGGACTGTCCGCTACCACTTCACCGCAATAAAATGCAAATCCATACTATGACATGGTTCTGAGACGTTCGTGAATCCACATCTACAAAGAAAGACTTGACACACCTCTGCAAAATCGTCACCAAAGGACCCCACCTGTATGCGTCAACAAGCCAATATGCTTTAAAGATTTTTCACCTTCAAAACATCGCCAACCAACGGATCTGGATGCTGTACAATTTCCTAGAGCAGAGGTGATGTCGTGCACCCGTGGATCCTACAAGTAAGTCTTGTTCAACAAACAACTCTCTTCACAACTAGCTGTCTTATGCCCCATCAAGTCTTGGGGACTTGACCCGAGTATCAACCCCACCGCGACTTGATGATGTGAATATGGAGATGGTCCTTTCAAAATTTTATCAAACTGATAAGGTTCGTCTCTATTAAGAATATTAAAACAATTAACCTAATTATCCAGAAGATGTGTCACGAACCTGAGATACCAAAACCTAACCCTTTCCAAGTTGGAGACACAGTTAATAAAACTTTTTAATTCTGCCGGGGAGAATCCATATTTGATTAGGTGGATATTACAAGCTCGTAAATACTGACAAGCCAACAAGGGTAGTCATGACAAGTGACTTAAAGCTGTAAGGAATAATCACTTCACCAGCCTTAGCAATATTTCTATGTTTTCATGCAATATTCAATTTATTAATTCGAGGAAGTATTATTTCCCGTTTTAGAAGATCCATTGCGAACCATCCATCATAAATCCCTACCTACTCAAAAAATCCGGAAATGAAACCACAAAAATCAGGTATCTTAGAGACGCATCAAACTTTCAATAAAATTACTACTTAGAAAGTATCTTTGAAGGCTGGTTCAGCACCATCAACATATGTTCTCTCCACTTGTACAAGGGCTTCAGTTGCCGGCCTAAACTCTCAGGATAGTCTTTCAATATCATCTCTAGCCTTGATATCTACTTCTAAGCCATTTGACGCATCTGCTTCCTTCAAGTTCTCTTGAATGACTCTCATTTGATGACGAATCCATCTAACACCAAGCCTAGTCGCCTCAGCTTCCTCTAAGAGTCGGATCCTGTCATACTTGAAGTCAAATTCAACTCAACATTCAGATACTCAGTTGGCACAGTTTTCATCGCATTGGCGTCCTATGCAGCGGCACCACTTGGAGCGTCATCTTCAACAGCTGCATCTGCAGAATCACATGAATCGCAGTTGGGAATTGATGGTTTATACGAGATCCCTCATTGTCAAGAACACCTCCAGCATGGTCAACTAAAGAGTCATAACCTTGACGAGGTCCTATACTCTCCAAGGGAACAAGAATATCATTACCTCTTTGTCTAGTAGGATCCTGTAACACCGTACAAGGCTGAGACGCATCCCAAGCCTATTTTAGAGAACACCTTCAACAACTAAAGAGAAATGTGACTGGGGACTGCTCACCGCAACACATCCCTTACAAAATCAAGGATTCAGAAAATAACCGAAGACAGCCTCCGAGAACATAGTCTTTGAAGACATCTGTAGCACCGCGTTAAACCCACCAAGCGTTGGTATGTCAAGTTTGGTTGTCATATTTTAGTATCAAAACTCTAGAGTCGCTTGATTAAATAATAGAGTCAACTTTGTTTAGGTTAGACTAGAAAGTATATGAATGTTGAGACGTACAAGTATTACTCCGAATACCTGAAGAATGAAAAGAAGTAATGACTACAACGAAGACATCATCCTTCCACTTGAGGTTAGTAATACTGACTTAAATTGTTTTCATTCCTAACGTATCTTTCAAGTCGTATTATATTGAAAACATAACATGCAAAGCTGTATATATATATAATACTCCAGTGATTAGATCATATCATTATGATCAAAGTGTCAAGGAAATATATTACGAAGTATTAACGCTTATCTTTTGGAACTTCGTAAATACGACATCGACATAATCTTTGTATTTAGTTACTTGATTATGTGTAAGCTATATGTGTTGATTTCATCATAGGAGACAATGTTTTATAACATTTGTTTAAAGGAAGTACATATACGAACTTGTTTCGTAATTGAAAGGAAATCATGATTGGTCTGGTTCTTTATTGAATATCTTTTGAATAACCAATACAAGATGACAAGGTAAAACATATTTTAACTTATGTTTAGAATTGAGGTATAACCGGTCATAGCCTATAGTGTGTAGCAAGTTGTAATTGGTCACAAGCTACTTTGTGAAGCAAGGTGTAACCGGTCACAAGATACATTGGGAAGTTAGTTGTAATCGGCCACAAGATACTTTGGGAAGCAAGGTGTAACCGATCACAAGCTAACTTGGGAGGTAAGTTGTAACCGATCACAAGCTATCTTTAGGAAGCATGGTGTAACCGGTCATAACCTATCTTGGGGAGCATGGTATAACCGGTCACAACTTATATTGTGAGTCATGGTAGAACCAATCCTAAGAAGCAAAACCGAGTTTCCAGTGTTCACATATTTCTTCATGACTTGTGTGACTTTGGAATTAGGGTTTGCTAAGAGAAACTTCTAGATGTCGACATCATTTGAACATGTACATAAATCATATCATTAATTTTTTAATGCTATTCCTTGATACTCAAGGTGATCCCAAACCGAAATATTGAAAAGCATTTAATTATGATTTTCAAATTTTATATGCTTTCAATTCCAGCATTTAAATCATATACTCTAGAAAATGTTTATTAGTAAATGTGTTATACTAATAATAAAAAAATTCTATGAGAGATTTCAAAAATATTGGTTAACATTAATTGGAAATAGGAAAACCGAAATTAGGTACTTTAATGCATATCTTGAGAATATTTTCGGTTTTGGAATTTCCTTGTTGTCCAAACAATCTTGGTCTATAAATACTTGAGTTTGCATTTTTTGTAAACTATCCTAAGAGCCAGCCAAACTTCATTCTTGATGTCTCTGGTGGAGTTGTTTATTCAGAGAGGAAAGTACCCTAATTAGGCGAAATCTCTTATGACCGCTCGTTTAAAGACTTTCGTGGGATCAAGAAGCTCTACGAGTACCGTTGGTAGGAAACTAGATAATTGCATTGCTATTTTAGTTTTCGATTATTGATTTGATTGACTAACGGTTGTTGAAACTTTGATTGCACCTACTTTGTTTATTCTTGAGAACCTTATCTTCTGATATAAGGCTCACTCACATTAGATCAAAGTATCGACGGGATCTTTAGAACCATTTTCGGATCTAAAGATATCTTGTGACAATCCATTGTTAATAGACTTCGTTCAGTATGTGATTGATCACAGGAGGATTCAAGTTGTGTTGTGCAGGTTATTGAAGGAAATAGAAGATTTGAAGACGAAAAATAGTTTCTTATTAGTTTTCGTATCTTATGAATATAGTGCAAAAACCTTGATCGGCTGGGATCCAACTAGAACCGTGTTTATCTTTGATAGACTTGATTGGATAGTTGTGTAATATCGGCATCGCTTTATAGTTACTCTTTGAGTTCTACATTGATTGATTGCGAATCTAGATATTGGTTATTTCGGTAATAAAAGTTTAGATTGATCTAACCAGACAAATGAGTTTATTAGTTTAAACGGAAGAGCCTTTGTCAACAACTCATAATATCTTTTAACAAAGATTGATTAGAGTGGTTACCAAACAGTTTCTTCCTTTTGTTATTTGGAATACGATCCAAAGGACTTGCTATTCACATGCGTGACTCTAGAAGTCGAAGGCGCAGGGATACTGAGGAAAGTAAGTAGCTATGGGTAGTCTACTTGGTCACAACTATACGAAGTTGGTATTGGATTTTTTGTAGTGGCTTAATTATGAGAGTACTCGATACTGGACTAGGTCCCGGTATTTTTTTACACTTGCGGTTTCCTCGTTAGCAAAATCTTGTTGTGTCATTTACTTTATTTCCCCATTATAATTGTTATTATTATTAAGTAAATTACACACGTACGTTAATCCGAATTACTTGACTTTGATCCTAATAGTTAATCGGTTATTACCGTAACTATTGTCAAGTAAATATCTTGTTTTCGTATTGTATCGACCTCGTCCATAGACAATCACACAAGGTATAAGACTTAAGTTGTATTGTCTCGACTCTGTCCATAGACGATTACTTAAGATACCATACTTATAGGTTGATATTTAAAAGATTATGGTGTATTTGGGTACCCTCGTCTTTTCACTTTCTTCAGCCTTAATGTGACAAAAACAATACGAAAAAGGAAAACTTCGACCTTCCTGAATTTCCTTTCTAGATCAAATCATAGAGGCATGGATTCATGGTAATATTATCAAACCATCTCTTACCTGGTAATAGATCAAAGTAAGCTACACTTAGGGACTGAAGGCTCCTTCAATTTTAGAAGTTTAAACGCATTCATCTCCTTCAACCAGAAGATCTTATCAACACCAGTATTAGCAATAAATATGTCCACCCATATCATCCTTACAAGGAGCTTTTTTATGTTGCAAGCTCCAACTCCTGGGATAGCCTTTTGACCTCAAGTATTTCATCATCTACTCCGGAATCTTCAAGCTTTCCAGATAAGGTGTTATAAGCCAGAAGAAATGTCTAACACAGAAGAGGTGTCAAAGCCAGATGGCATGCCATAGCTAAAATTTATTACATTCCTTAGCGCCAGACATCACATTATACGACCATGGGGACTGACATTAGCTTCAATATTGACAATGACACGAGACTGCTGGGTACCACGATTACAAAACATGAAAAAAGAACTTTCAAGCTCCATAAAGCCTTGATCTATATGAAGCTTTGATCTCTATGAAGCCTTCACATCCATTAAGCCGTCATCCTTTCACTTATCATCACAATCTATTCTATCTTGTCGTTTCTACCTTTATTATCGCATCTGGGATCCAAAAAACAGGAAATCGGCAACAATCAATGAGGAACATGGCAATGCATCCTTAACGAGAAATGTTCGTCTATACCGAAAGGGCGCATAAATAAGGTACACAAGCTGAGAGATATACTGTTATGCTAAAATAAGTAGAGACTATTTTTTTTTGCACGGGATTACAAATTACAAATGTGCACGCATGGTTGACTGACCATACATGCTCCGAATCAGGTGGTTCTTTTTGCACATGATAGCTTAATCTCCTGGCTTCAAAAGTTGGGGTCAAACGTAAAAATCGACATCGTACGAAGATTTTAAGGCTCTTGGAGCGAATTGCGTACAAACAAGGGTTTCCATACAGGACTTGATAAACTCGGCTTCAGAGAGACCTCATCTACGTACAGTTTCTCACCTACAAAGAGACCGTCATCTCAGGTGCTACCTCATCTACTAAAGTATCTCAGAATATCAGAAGACGTCACCAACCCTGTGTCACTTATGATTCACCTCTGTGACTATTTCTATTACTACTGCCACCATCCCTACTACTTAGTATTCGTGGTTGATACAAGACAAAGCCGACGAATCTTCTGTACTTCAACAAATGATGTGCTCAAATCTAAAATAAAAATATTGGAGTCTACTGCCAGCCTCATTCTGAGCTCCAGTCTGTCATCAACTTCCTGATATCATCACTAGAACCTAGCAATGCTTAATCAAATCCTAAGCACCAGAGTTTACTACTTGCTCACAAAAGAGTCAAATCCTAAATCCCAAATCAATACACCAAGGCTAGGTCGCACTTACAATCAATCAAGCAAGAATGGGCGAGTTTCCACAGACATAAAATCAGGGAAGAGCTGCTTCACCGAAGAAAAAAAAAAGGGAAAGAAGAGAAGGATAAGAAGAAATAAACTCACGTACTTGAGTTATATTAAAGGGAAAACCCCTTCTTTTGGGCCATAATGTCCGAGAAAATCCCGCAGGACTAAGCTGCATGTCCTGCCAAGGTTCGTGTCCCTGGCTACCACTGCTTGTCCCGCCAAGATTTGGCCACCACCGCTCCGTTCTGTAAATGTTCATGGTCGTGGACACTACTTGTCGTCCCATCCCATCAAAGCTCGTGACTGTGGCCACTTTTACTCGCGTACACGACCAGCCAACCGCTTTGCTTCCACGGAGTCCATGCATCTCCAGCCAACCTGCTTTTTCCCCACGACCATGTAGTCTCTTTTCTCCTAAAGATAGTCATACTAACTCCAACCAATGTATTCGCTCGCACAAATGGTCAAACCTGCTCCAACCTGGTCGCAGATGTTGTCAAGGACCGTTGATACTACTCGTCTGTTGATGCCGTCAAAGGCGATATTTTCCTAACTAGCCTATGAATACATATCCATCATGATATCAAGGTAAAAAAAGAAAAATATTGGCTTTTTCTTTCAAAACTCATTGAGATCTCTGTGTCAATATCACCATCCAGTGCATACCACGATACATTACTGTTCTGCGCTAAGCAGTGGACTTAATGTTGATGGTGGATTTTTGACAAGGGAGAAAATTGTAATATTGCTTCTGCCCAACTGCGGAAATATGAAATATATATGTGTGAATTTCTGAACCGGCATCAGAATTATAAATTCATACTTCTGCATCATATTCCGCAAGAGAATTGAGAATGCGTATCCAGTTAATGGTCACACTGGCCTTGATTCCTGCAAGATTTTAGAGCTTCACTCGGCTGAACAATCATTATTTTATGCACGACTATACGAATTGTCATGTATTGATCAGTGTATACTGATGGTACAAATTATAAATATTCAGAATGGGCTACTATGCCATCTTGAATAAAAGTACTGTTAGAAGCATACTATTTAGTACGAAATTACATTGAACATCACTTCGAGTCGCAGAACTTCCACAGATGAATTCCTTGAATATGTTATATATGATACAAACAAAGTGCCAACGCCAACTACACTTGGTCATGGCCAAGTTGCCAGGCCAAATAGCCAAGATGAGTTGCCAAATCAACATGTCCAGCGTCTCAAGCCAATATGGTCGACGTACCATGTCCAAGCTAACATGGCCGCGCCCCATAGGACGACGTACCATGGCCAGCGTCCCAGGCCAACATGGCCGACGTACCATGGCTAGCGTCTCAGGTCAACTTGGCCGACGTACCATGGCCAAGAAAACTTGACCGCGTCTCATAACCAGGTTGGTTCGTGGCCATGGACACCAGCTTGTCCCGTCCCACAAAAGTTCATGGTCGTGGCCACGAATCAACATAGCCAGCATCCCATGGCCATGCCAACTTAGCTGTGTCCCGCGCCACGACTTGGCCAGCTATTAACTTGGTCGTGCCATGACTTGACTAGCTGTTAACTTGGTGCCCCGCGCCACCAAACGACCCAACACAACATTAGATGGCGTCCAACATGTAACACCCCGTGTTTTTAGCATGACGCATGCTAAAAGTTGCGCCATGGTATGAGATGAAGCTTCATCTCAAGTTCAGTTGCGTAGTAAAGGGAACATTGGCCTATGCATATACGATTCCAAAAATGGCATATGGCAAAGGCATATTGGCCAAGGGTAAATCTCGCATCGAATGGTGTATTAGGCCAGTTGGGTAGATGGCCTTGAGCAAAGCTAGTGCTAACATAGCACATTACCATTCATTGGCCTAGGGCCAATATATCGCTTTACTGTGTTGCTTCAAGCCATAGCATGCTGGCTTAGGAAATGTTCAACCATCATGGTTGGACATTGGGATTGGCTTGTGCAAAAACTGAATGTAAAACCATCTTGGCCGGTTATTCAGAAATACATGGCAACGGCCATGAATAGTGAAAAAGTGGACTTGGTGAATGTCTTTTCCTCCCCTAATTTAAGTTGTAAAAATTTCTTTAAAACATACATAGGGAGGGGTAGTTGGTTGAAGGTGCATATGCGGACTATACACCAAGTAAGCTTCATAGCTTAGTCGAAAGAGTATAAATGATGCTTAGGCCTCATTTGTAGCTGTGTAGCCTTGCCAATGGAGCATATTAAGCGTGTGCATCACTATGACATGCCGCGTACTAAATATGCATCACCTGGATGCATTTTGATGGAATGGCCTACACGGACTAGGCCACTACCATTATTGCTTGGCCACGACCTTGCTAACGAGTTGACATAAGTTGCTGTCCCTTTGAGGATGAACTGCGGTCGGTGCTTGATCCCTTTAGAGTAGGGAAGGGTGCGTAGGCAGCCGCAATGAGTTGCAGCATTTCCGGTCCAGCACATTGTCGCTCATATCATCTAATTGAGAGATGATTGCGGCATATTGGCCTCTCATATCATCTGGCTCGGTATTGCGATGCAAGAGATGATTGTGGACAAACTTGATGAGGCGAGTTACATTCCATTCCGTGGATGCTCATACTTCCTATCAAGGCATTCAACATAGGCATGTACCAATGGCGCATTGGGAATGGCCTAGAAAGTAATCTACATCAATATGCAAGTTAGCGGAGCTTGCATAAGCCAAAGGAAAGTATGGCATGAGCCTGATTGATGCACCTTTGGCACGAGCAAGACAAGCGCATGCTTTCAGCAATGCCTAAGCTAAGTAAATAGGTGGAAATATGCCTACACTGGCCTATATGCAAGTCCAAGGCATGCCTTATGCCCGGGCAAGAATTGGAAGCCAGTGATGCATGTAAGGTGCATCGGACATAACCTTCAAGGATTTATACCCTTGTTCTATGATAAGTTGGAACGGTGTAGAAGCTAGGTTAGCTGCATCATGTTCCTCGAGCATGCTTGCAAGGGCAAATGCACGTGCATTTTCCTAGCTATAAGGTCGGATTGTAGCATCAGGTTGGCGCATTGGGGAAGATATGGCTTGCGTGCCCAGGCGCGCTAGGCGTAATTTTCCGATCCGTCACACAGCGCCACCAAACCTCCCAAGCCGCCTTGGCCAACTTGGTCGTGCCTCCCAAGCCATGGATATTTATGTGGCACCTTTGCATGTAATCAAATATGCCACTAACGTGCCACAAATACGCCATTATCATAAGCTTGCAAACAATGCCATCTTATGCCAAACTTTTTGTTAATTACACATAACTTTAGAGATGAATTGTCTCTTCAAGCTAAATTTGTTTATGTAATAAAGTGGATCCCCTAGTTAAAATTTTTAATTAACCAACGTAAGAAATTAAGTAAACAATCAAATTGGACGTGTACGTGTTGTTGTTGTTATTTCTTGTAAATTCCTTTTCTTTTTGGTGCATGTGCAATGTGCATTCACCCACCAACCAATAGACAAGTTCCCAGAATAAAAATAAAATAACAACAAATAGACAAGTTCTTGAAATTGAGGAGGGATCCCCTTACACTTTTATTATCAAACTATCTCACACATTGGATGTCATTTTTGCGAATAAAAACCAAATCTTAACGGATTTGAAGCTAATATTTTGAGGATATTTTACTATGACAAAGCTCTACGTTCTTATAAAAAATGAGCGTATTCCGTGAAGTATAACACCACGATCTACTACTTTGAAAATGAGCCGTTGAAAATCAACGGATTTCTGGCCGTCGAAATTAAGACCGGGAAATTGTAAGATTTTACATTTCGGAATGCGCTCATTTTTGGTAGGCATGTAGAACTTGGTAATAAGAACATATCCTCAAACTATTAGCTTCAAATCCGTTACGTTTTGGTTTCTATTCGCAAAAATATCGTTCAACGTGTGAGATAGTGTGATAATAAAAGTGTGAAGGGATCTTTCCTTCTTAAAATTAAGACTCTTTACTTTGGAACACTTAAAGGGGTAATTTCGGACCAAAAAAAGACATAACGGAGAATCATTGCAAGCGAAACGGAGGGGACACACGTGACACCGTTACTTTCTGTTTCCATTTTCTGAAAGTGTAATTTCGAATACAGAGAGGTTTGTTTCAAATTCCCACAAATCTTCTCTCCAAAACCAACAAAAAAAACCTGAAAACCCTGATTCAGATACAGAATTCTTGTTCTTAGATAATGATATGCTCCAGATTACAGACGAGTTTCCTTCTATTTCTCACCATTCTCCTCATAATATGTGTCTCTCATGGAGTTTCTCAGTCTTCCAATCATCAGGGTATACTTTTTTTCATCTTTATATTTGTTTTCTAGATATGGGTTCTTTACATTGTTGCCAAAATATAATTTTTTGTATAGAATTTTTTAATTTTTTTAATTTTTTCTTGTGTGAGTAGAGATGGTAATGGGTAGAGAAATGCTAGAGAGTGTGGGAACAAATGAATCATATACGGAGAATTCAACCCTTTTCTTAGCTGCAAAAAGAACATATAGGAGAGATCCTACCGATGGTTTCAAGAGATACAGAGGTGGTTGGAATATCAGTGATAACCATTATTGGGCTGTAAGTAATTTCCTTCATTTCCTTCATTTCCTTAATTGAAAAAATTTCATTTAGTTTTTTGTTGTTAAGAATGGTTATATTGGTATCTTATTATCTGAGTTTAATCTTGAATTTATTCTGCTTGTTAATTATGCGGCGATTCGGCTTGAGCCGGTTTTGATAATGACTCAATGTTGTTTTTGTTCAAACTGCAGTCTGTAGGTTTTACGGCTGTTCCATTGTTTATTATTGCGGCTATCTGGTTTGTTATCTTCGGAATGTCTTTATGTCTCATCTGTACCTGTTATTGCTGTTGTCCGAAAGAACCATACGGCTATTCTAGAGTAGCTTATGCTCTCTCACTTGGTTTTCTGATATTCTTCACCATTACGGCAATGTAAGTGTGGATGTTTATTGTTCTCTTTTGGTTGATCTAGATTTTGAGTAGGCTGCAGTTCAGTAGCGGTTTTGCCATTTGTAATCCAACTCTACATTCGGGCAAAAAAGTGAATTATCTTGGTATTAGGCATTATCTTGTTTGATGTTGATCCCCAAGGACTAAAACTAGAATCTGCGAATGACTTACCTATATGTATTCGTTCATTGGAAAATCTGGGTCATGGAAGAAGGGGCATTGGCCATTCTTCCGTTCTGCATTACTCACATGTTTCCTTTTGTGGTTTCAGCATTGGATGTGTGGTTTTGTATACTGGTCAAGGGAAATTTCACGGAAGTACGATAGATACATTTGAATTTGTTTTGAAGCAGGGGAATTATACAGTAGACAGCCTTAGAAACGTTTCTGGTTATCTTGATTCAGCTCAGAATATCACGGTGGACAAGGTTTTCTTAGCTTCTGATATGCAGACTAAGATTGATAATATCCAAACCAGGATGAACTCTTCTGCTAATGCTCTTGCAACTCGTATGGATTCTAATAAGCATAAGATACAAAAAACTCTAGACACTGTGTAAGAACATCTTGAAATCTTGCACATCTTACATTCCTTAAAATAATTGCATGATTTGTTCTTCATGAAATTTATCCACTGTCTCTGTGCAGGAGACTTATTCTTATCATAGTGGCCGCTGTAATGCTCTTCTTGGCATTTCTTGGATTTTGTAAGCACATTGGTCTTCCTACTTTGATTAAAGTTTCTTACTTTGCAATCTTTACGCACATTGATCTATAATTATCCTGCATTGATTCTTCTGACCTTTCACGTTTGATGCTTTCAATTGTGTTGTGCAGTATTCTCTATTTTTGGGATGAAATTTATCATATCCATGTGAGTCAAATAAGATAACTTACCTTCCACACTATTTTGGCTTATTGTGGTTGCAACGTTGTTCTTTTGAATTTGTTTCCGTGTCTCACTTTAATGTTTGGTATGAAAATCTGCAGCTTGGTTGTCATTGGATGGGTTCTTGTTGCTGGCACATTTGTCCTCTGTGGAGTGTTTCTTCTTCTTCACAAGTAAGAAAAGAATATCTAAACTTCTCACTTGATGTTTGTTACATTACATTGCTGTTTTTGTTTAGCATACTTGAATTTCTCCATGCAACTCACATGTGAGAGGAAAACTTCCTGTATAGCCTATATTGTCACCAATCACTATAGCTTATTATAATAGGTAAGTCTATCAAATTATTTGACGGGTCTTAGGTGTAAGTTTCTAACCCATTCAGAATCAGCTTAATCTTTAGATATCCTTATTTAGATTTCAAGGAATTAGATCCACTTAAAGACATTAAATGTTACACTGGATTATTTCTTTTTCTTAGGATCGCTTGTTCTGTTTGAAATACTATCCATCTTCATTTCAATTTTTTATATAGTGGTTTATGTGCCATACTTATGGTATGCATGTATGTATTATTGTTGCTGCCCTAACTGTAACTGGTGTAATTGTATGAACTGTCTCACATGCTCATAATTCTTTCTACCATTTTTCTTTTCATACTAAGTTTTAATTTGCTTTCATTCTGCATAATTTTGTGAAAGTTCAAATTGAAGTATCTCATGCATTCTTTTTTTGTCATATAACTAGTGTTGTTGGAGACACATGTGTAGCAATGGATGAGTGGGTTCAACACCCGACTGCTCATACTGCTCTTGATGATATCTTGCCGTGTGTGGATAATGCTACTGCAGCTGAAACCTTGTTACGAACCAAAGAAGCTACACACAAATTGGTTGGTGTGGTGAATCAAGTCATCACCAACATCTCTAACATCAATTTCCCACCAAACTTTGCTCCTCTATACTACAATCAATCTGGTCCTTTGGTTCCTGTTCTCTGTGCTCCCTTCAATGCTGATTTGACTGATCGTCAATGCTCGCCTGGTGAAGTAGATTTTAACAATGCAACACAGGTAAACCTTGAGTTACCTAGTGAAGTAGATTTAATCTGTTTTCCAACTTTTATCATGTTAACTTCTCTCTTTAGTTGGATACGCTCACCCTATAGCCTTCCATGTGAGTGATGGAAAACGGCCAACGGCAGTAAAAATCATTAGTTATGGACAGTTTAAGTACCCATTCCTCACATGTTACCACGAAGACTCAGTTTGGTTTGTGTAAATTGAAGTCGTGTTTTGTTCTGATCAAAAGATGCTTTTCATACTAGGTCTATGACATCTAGTAACGCCGAAAGGGCTATATCCTTCGAAAACTCAAATTCAAAGTAGGCAAGAGATGCACTGTAACATGTTTTTTTATATTGGATCTCATACAGGTTTGGCAGAGTTATGTGTGCCAGATTTCAGCAACAGGAATTTGTGCGACAGTTGGCCGTATAACTCCTGACTTCTACACCCAGATGAATGCAGCAGTTAATGTAAGTTACGGGCTTTATACTTACGGTCCATTCCTAGTTAACCTTGAAGATTGCTCATTTGTGAGGGACACATTCTCAACAATCGGCAAGGATTATTGTCCGGGCTTACGACGATATAGTAAATGGATCTACATTGGCTTGGTTTTGGTTTCATCCGCAGTGATGCTTTCACTGATATTCTGGGTAATCTATGCTAGAGAACGACGTCATCGTGTTTATACTAAACAATTTTTAGTTCGATAGTCATTGGTTCTATCTATTGTCCAGACTCCAGACTTTGTTTATGTAGATCTTTGCAGCTTGTTATGTGAGCTCACACAGTCTGTAAATACTTTAGTGGTTATATATCTGTCGAAAGGATTATCAAAGTTTCTTTGATAAAAACCAGGTTTCATGAAGAAGTTGTATCTCAAGAAAATCTTGAAATTCATGAACCTCCTGACATGATGATAATCACATCTAGTCTATGTCAAGATGAAAATACAGTTCCGTTTTCTCTTGAAACTGAATCTGAAAATTCTGACAATGATCCTAAAGTGAGAAAAGATTTGTTAGTTAAGACAAAGATATGTGATTCTATCTCTCAGAATCTCTTAACTAATAAACAACATCGGGATTCTAATAGTTTAACCACTTGCAAGAATCAAAAGAGATGTGTTTCAAAGCATAATCCTGTGACTAATATCCGGTCAAGAAAAACTGTAATTTACTGTGACAAGGATTATCTCTCTGAAAGTGACAAAGATCAACTTAAAATGCACACAAACAAATGATTTCAGATCATGCTGTTTTGTTGGTGATCCTCTGTCCAAATCAGAATCAAGGAAACAATCTCATCAAAAGATGTTGTCATATTCCAAGGAATATCTGGGTCGATATAAGAGTTTTGCTCAACTCATGACTCAAAAGGTTTCTAGTCACATTTACAATTCTGTTCATACTCGAATGGATCTATCTGTTGAAACAGGTAATTCAGGTTGTGACTCACAGATGTGTGAAACCTATTCTTGGAACTGTTCCAGAAAAGAAGATCTCTGAGAACATCATGATAGATTCTGTTTCCTTGAGCCATTGAGAGCTCAATTCAACAACTAAGTTTGTTGATCGGAACTTCCTAAAATTTTGTGCTCAGTATTAATAAATGGGAAGTTCTTAAAAGAGCACTGGGAACATATGAAAAGTATAAAAACTATACTAGATTTATCTGTTTCAAAAAAATTCTAAATTTTGGAATCCTTTTTCTATTTAGAAGAATACTTTCGATCTTAGAAAAGTCCATGATAAAATTGTACAAGATATATTCGGACTTTCTTGACAATAATATTTCGGAAAATCCTTCTTGATTTTATTTCCGAATTTGCATATTTTCACGACTATTTTAATCAAATAAAATACTTTGTTAGGTGTTTTAAAACTTGGAAACCAAGTTTTATTTGATATATAAAACATCTTAATGATCGATTCTTTCCTCCACTATTAGTCTGCGGTTCAAGATGGGTGAAAATACTATTGATATTGATTCTCACTTACAGAAATTTGAAACTTGTCTTCCCGCTGAGATTAAGTGCTACTTCTCAAAGGAACATAAGAGGAATCAAATATCTTTTGAGCTCATGCTTTTGCTAATGCGAGATTTTGAGGTGTTCCAATTGAAACTCATATGTGAAAAGTCACAATATGTTGAATCAATTTATGTTTACATGAGTTGTGTTTAGCATAACATATGTGTTTCGGGTTTTGAACTTTTGTTATTGGCACGCATTAGTTAAAACCGTTTCAACCTTTTTCTAGTAAAGGTTGCTTTTGTTATTTTTCTTTTGTTCTTGCGAGAGGATGACAACACACCGGGGGAGAGTTCTTATTTGAACTTGCGCTTAATAATATATCTTTCTGGGGAGAAGATGCTGCGGAATTTGAGGTAATGAATTTGTTAGTTAATCATTTTCCTGTTTAAGAAAAGCCTGTTTATATTGCATATATTTTGCTTTTGCTTAACAAAATTTCGATACAATTGATATGTTCCATTATTGTGTATGGATGTATGTGTGTATGTGATTCAATTGTTTTCGGTTAAGAAAAACTGTGTTAATTTATTTGGCTTATTGTTTGGTATCTTCTTTATTATTGGGTATCAAGTCTTTTTGCTTAACAAAATTCGGTGCAATTGCGGTGCTATAATGTCTATGTTTGTTTCAATTGCTTCCGGTTAAGAAAATGATTGTGCAAGTCAAAAAAATTTGGTTTGTATGTATTGTTTATGGCTTAACAAAATACGGGATCATTTGTTTAGTCCAAATCGATTCCGGATAAGAGAAACTAAGTTAATTCTTATCCTAGTTAGACTTATCAAATTGGAGGATTCGGTTATTCAAGTCTAATCGAATGCCTTGACAAGAAAAACTAGTTAACTAACCTAGTGTTTGTCTTGTCTAAAGAGAAAGGTCTAAGTTATTGTCTGAATAATTAGAGTCTGATGAGAGAAATAAAGTTAATTCTGATCTTTATTTTGGTCTTATCGAAATAAACAATTGCACATACACAATCGGTTTAACAAGGGAATTAAATTTCTTAGTCGATTTGTTAAACTATTAGGGAAAATTGCTTCGGGCAATTGTTTCCTTGATAACATATTAAAACAAAATTACTTGTAGTTTCAGTTTTAATATTGGTTATCTAAAGTGGTATGTGAAACGTTCCTGCTTAACTCTTATAGGTTGTTTACAAGTCTTTTAGATTTGTAAGATCCTTTCGGTTTGTCCTTTATTTGCTCGAACCTTTGTCATTTTGTGATAAAAATGGGATAAATATATGGAGTAAACAAGTGATTTGCAATCACTAAGGAAAGGAAAATTGTGCTTAAATGTTAAATCTAACGAAAGAGTAAAGCATTGACTAAGGGGGAGAAACATATCATATTGCTGTTGTAGTATTTCTGACTACAAAAAGGGGAATAACAAAGATCTTCGGATTGAATATTTACCTAGCTTAGCTTTAGGGGGAGTAAAAGCTTTTGTTATTCAAATGTCAACAGCGGCATTTATTGATTGAATATATGCAGGTTATTGTGCTGTTGAAACTTGGAATCAAGCGTATGTATAATGCATTCTTTTGTAATTTGTTTATCCATATGTAATAAGAGTTTTGTCACTAAAATGGACAAAGGGGGGGATTGTTAGATCATAGCTCGGTTGAACTCACCAAGCGTTGGTATGTCAAGTTTGGTTGTCATATTTAGTATGTCAAAACTCATCTAAAGTCGCTTGATTATATACTAGAGTCAACTTCGTTTAGGTTAGACTAGAAAGTCTAGGAATATTGAGACATATAAGTATTACTCTGAAGACCTAAAGAATGTGAAGAAGTAACGAACTACAACGACGACATCATCCTTCCACTTGAGGTTAGTAATATTGACTTGAACTGTTTCATTCCTAACGTATCTTTCAAGTCGTGCTATATTGAAAACATAAATGTGAAGCTGTATATACTGTACATATTGTATAATACTCTAGTGATGTGACATGGTCATATTTGTATGATCATAGTATTAGGGAATTAGACTACGAAGTATAACGCTTATCTTTTGAATTTCGTAGATATGACATCGACATAATCTTGTGTATACTGTTATGATTATGTGAATGGGTTATGGTGAATATTTCATCCTAGGAAACAATGTTTTACATTTGTTTAAAGGAAGTACAGTCATGAACTTATTTTGTGAATCGAAAGGGAAATCATTAGGCTTATTGGTTCGGCTATTCATTGCAAATATTTGGATGACCAATATGTGTGAGATGGTAGAACCGATCTTAACCTTGGTTATGTATCTTGGTATAACTAATCACAATGCCTGACTTATGATTTGGTATGACTAGTTTTTATTAATTGGTGTAACCGATCCTAAGTAATCACCATGTGATGGTATCATCGATCTTTGAAATTGGTGTGACCGATCCTAGTAATTGGTGTGACTGATCACAAGTGTTGTGTAATGGATCCTTGTAATTGGTAACCGGTCCTGGTAACTTGTGTGACCAATTACAAGTATTTCCATATTAAGGTATAACCGATCCTAGTGATTGGTAGAACCGATTGAACCCATGTATGTGATTTGATATTTGATCAATCACATAGTTATCTTGGAATATAGGTCAACCAATTCTAACCTTGTTTGGAAGTGTGGTATAACCGATTCCAAGAATCTAAATCCATGTAAATATGAATAAGAATTTACAGTGAAGAGATGTCAACATACTTTGAACACGTACAATAACTATTATCATTTATTGTTCAAAGATATTCCTTAGTACTCAAGGAGATCCTGTGCCGAGATAAATTAAGAATCTTTTAATTAAGGTTTTTGGTCTTATATGCTTTAATTACTAGCAATTAAATGCATATCTATAGAGAATAAAAATTAGTAATGTGCATTTACTAATTGGAGATTTTCTATTGAGAGATTTCAGAAATATTGGACAAGTATTTATTAGAATTAGGAAAACCGAATTTTTCCATTCATTGCATATCTTGAGAATATTTTCGGTTTTGAAAATTCCTTGATGTCTAAACATCCTTGGTCTATAAATACCTAAGTTTGCATTTTTAGCAAACTATCCTAAAAACCAGGCAAACTTCATTTCTTGTTGTTTCTGGTGGAGCTGTCTATTTGGAGAGAGAAAAGTATCCTAATTAGGTGAAATCTCTTACGACCGCTCGTTTAAAGACTTCTGTGGGATCAAGAAGCTCTACGAGTACCGTTGGTGGGAAACTAGGTAATTGTAGTGTTATTAGTTTTCGGTTGATTTGATTGACTAACGGTTGTCGAAACTTTGATTGCACCTAGTTTATTTATTCTTGAGAATCTTCTCTTCTGATACAAGATTCACTAAAACTAGATCGAAGTATTGACGGGATCTTTAGAACTGTTGTTAGATCTAAAGATATCTTGTGATAATCCATTATTAACAGACTCCGTTCTGTGTGTGATTGATCACAAGAGATTCAAGTGGTGTTGTGCAGGTTATTATTGAAGATTAAAGAAGATTTGAAGACAAAGAAGATTTCTTATTGGTTTTCGTATCTTTGTGTGTGCACAAACCTTGATCGGCTGGGATCCAACTAGAATCGAATTTATTCAATTGATTAGTTGCGTGAGATCGGCATCACTTTATAGTTTCTCTTTGAGATCTATACTGATTGATTGTGAATCTAAACTTAACTACTTTGGTAGTTATTGGAGAGATTGATCTAACCAGGCAAAAGAATTTATTAGATTAAATGGAAGAGCCTTTGCGTATGACTTGAGATATATTTATCTTGGAAAGAATCAATAGAGTTGTTACCAAACAGATTCATTGCTCCTTTGCTGTTTTGAATATGATCCAAAGGAATTGTACCAGTGCGTGACTCATTGAAGTCGGAAGCACAGGGATACTGAGGAAACTAAGTGAACTAGGTGTAGTTGCTTGGTCTCAACTATACGAAGTTGGTGTAGATTTTGTATAGCGGCTTAATTCTAAGAGTATTCTATTCTGGACTAGGTCCCGAGGATTTTCTGTACTTGCAGTTTCCTCGTTAAAAAAATCTTGTTGTGTGATTTACTTTTGTTTTCCCCAATTATATTTGTTTATATAATTTAAAGTAAATTGCACTTTACGTTAACTCCGATATACTTGATAGTGATCCTATAGTGTTTGGTTAAGTCCGAACCTATTATCAAGTATCACACTTTGGTAGTCGTATTGTCTCGATCTCGTATCCATGGACAATCACACAAAGTGTGAATACCGAAGTTGTTGTATTGTATTGAAATTTTCCATAGACGATCACACTTGGTAAGGGGACTTATAGGTTGAAACAAAAAGGTTGCGGTGTATTTTGGTACCCTCGTGTTTTCAACAAGCACTACAATACTAGAATCAAATGAGTGAAAACTAGTTTATAAAGGCTATATTTTCAATATCTTTACAAATCTTTTTCAATGTAGTGGAGACTCAAAAAGAAATATAAATTCAATAATTTACACTATCTTCATACAAGTCTTTCATGTCAAATAATAAACTAAGCATGTTCTCAGTTCCATTAACATCGTACGAGTTAGAATACAAATTCAGCGAATCACTTATGCATATATAACAAACAATCTTATGCATTTGTCACCCTAATCAATTTTGAAACTATTTGAATTAACCAAGTAATCAAATTTCTCATTCAATTGTTTAAGAGCTTGTTTCAAAATATATGACAACTAATCAAACTTATATGCATTTCGTTCTTATGGGAACTACAAAGTTTTCATGCTTGGTTTACATAGATTCATCATTTAACTCATTCAATATTTTTTTTCCTACACATGATATATATCAAATCACGCATCGTAGAAACAATATCAACAACCAAGAATGTAAATCTAGTGACATGAAATATTAAACATCCTTGTTCCATGTTTGTCAAAATAAAACATTTGGCTCTTTTAAACCTTTCTACAAAGATTTAAGTTACAAAGATCTAAGTATCTCAAACAAAGAGTAAAGTTCTATCTAGTCTTATTACTTACGTAGGTTAAAATTCATTCTAAATGATCATATGATCTCCATTTCTAGCTAGCTCTTTAATCTAAGTTTAATGTTCAAACATACATAGGGTAAAGAATCCCCACTATTTCTCGACTCAAAAGGAAATTTCAAATCAACACTAAAAGATCTAAAATTGAGAAGTTACTTATGCAAATAGCATTTCTCTTCACGTTCATACAAAAATTTCTATAGACTTCGTTAGACGTCGGATTTTGGTATTTAATACCAATTCAAAAACTAGAAAAAATTTCCCCTATCATATCAAAATTAGAAATAATTTTTCTAAGCGTAAATAATTTTTCTAAATTCATATCCGATGCGCTATGCGTTCTTTCTCATAACTAATTAAGTAATGATCCAATTTCAAAATCCTTTTGGCACAATATAGAGGACGAATAAAGAAACATTTTTCGTGAAGACAACATTGCATAATTCACTACTGAAAGGATTACTTTTACTCACTAAGTTAGATTACGTGAAACACCAAAAAAAAAAATCTTATAAAATTCTCAATTTTTTTATTTCATCTGCAAACTATCAAGATTAGGAGTCTACATGTTTTGGTGAGTTGGGTAAAATTAGATACGCGTAATGAAACATAGTTAAAATGTAACTCCTCATATCAACTTTATTTTGATGATATCACGTATAACTTACTACGTGATATCATCAAAATAAAGTTGATATAAGGAGTTACATTTTAACTATGTTATTATGTGGTATCTCTAACTTCCTTAAAACTTGAAATATCTTTTGGTTGTTTCATTACGATCCCACGATTTTCGTACCTTTGCCAATTTTATTGACAAAAAGTGGGAAAATTATTTAATAGTTTCATACTACATACATATGGTTTACGGATCATTATGTAAAGGGGAATGAATCATTAATTTATAGGTTTCACCTATTATGCAAAAGATGTAAGTATTGATTACGGAGGAGAAAAATATCATCGTAGTATTACTTCAAAGTTGGGATACAATTGAACTTTGGAGAAGATAATAATACTATGTTTCTGTATAACGACGATTGAGAATATTTGTTTTCAAAAGTTGTTATAGCTATGGATCAGATTAGCTGGTTCAACAACTCTATTTTAGAGGATTGTCTCTTTATTTTAACCTATCTTAGTTTTGTTAACTTCGAGTTTGTCAGTACGATTGCGTTGATAATCGAGTTTGTCAGTAGAAATTACAATGATTGCATTGATAAAGCATCTAAATATCGTAGAAGAGTCAATGTATTAGGTGAATGGTTGGACAGTAGTCCTCCATTTGGCCTAAATATGCTGTAATCATTCTCCATATTAATACAATAAAAACTCCATATATCAATAGCCTTGGGACTTCACAAAATTATTAATATATGGAGTTTATTAATATAGGGAGGTATATCAAAAAATATATTTTTTGCTAGTTCAAAGTATGTAAATATGGACGTCTTCCTTAATCATCCAAATGAGCAACAATCATATATGCTGTAACCAAAGAAGAAATCATCGATGGAATTAGAAGCAAAGAGACAAAATACTGATGATGATAATACGGAAATACCAAAAAATTCCTGCCAAGAATCTTTAAACATGCACGACAAGTTGGAATTTTTTTTGCTTCAACAAGAAGGTGCCCATAGTAATAGGTCTTATGCATCCCCAAATCAAAAGATGCCATAACGATCAAAAAATTTACATCATTTATACAACTATAGATAAGTATTTTATTTCATCTTAAATTTCGATGTTACAAGATATACAAGTTTCCAATAATGATGATTATATTAATATATGGAGGTAAATTCCTTATGACGGGACTAGAAAAATCTATTAATATTAAAATGTGGAGGTTATTACTATTTATAACTGGCCCAAGTTGGGACTATAATTTTTTATTAATATATAGAGTTTATTAATATATGGAGTATCAATATATGGAGTTTTTACTGTATATTTTTTCTTTCCTAGAAAACAAAAACAATTTTTTTACCACACCCCATTGGAATAGGCCTAACAATAAAATATGTGTTTTTTTAACTAATTTATTTTTCTTTTTTATATCCGGGTTGGTGCATGCACATAACACAAGATTGGCTTAATAACTCTTTTATATCTTGTTTTTGTGATTTTTTAATTTTATAGTCAAAGGTTCTTAATAAAAAAAAAATGAAAACATTAATATGGTTTAATATAAACCATTACTCTTGTAACATGAAACAGTCAAGGAATTTATGACAAAAATAAATTTCTTTTATGAGTATCATTAAGATTATGAAATATAACTTTAATAAAAAATAATAAACGGAAATAAAATTTTGTTTTAAAGAATATATTTCCAACACAAACATCAAGAGAAGATGTCACTGTGGTACAGTGGTAAAGTAGTTGGGTGATGATACCAGCGACCTGAATTCGAAACTCGTCAGCATCGGAGTTGGGTGATTTTTCTCTTTCTTTTCCTAGCTACCTGGGCTTGTAGGTAGTAGACCTCTTTGAGGTTTAAACTTTAATATAACCTTTGGGCTTTAAAAACCCAATTTAAAAAAAACACAAACATCAAGTAAACACACCAATAGAAATTTTAAAATTGAACCGTGAATAATCAATTGAAAACAAATGAAACCTAAACCTAATTAATGGCTACAAACACATGAAAACAGATGACTCACTGATGAAACCAAACCTAGCAGAGAGGGTTTCGAGGTGCTCGAGAAGGAAGGAGAATTCGTTGGGAATTTTGATGCTTCGGGCATAGTAGGTAAAAACTCATTTTCTCATGGCTATATTATAAGGAACTTTCAAAGAACTCGTGTGACTTATGGATTCGGTAGGGCTACCGATCCTTGTGAAGGAAACTCATCAGGCTTTATTAAAAAATTTGCTTATTCTAAGATGATAGAGAATGTGGATCCCGCACAATGTCCGGTTCTAGAGGATCGAGGTGATAACGAGTTGGCGATCAATGTTCTTAATGGCTCAAAGCCGTATGATAGATTTAGGCATACTGAATTTATGGGAACCTCATAACGCGTATCAAAGTTATTGAAAAAGAGAAGTATCAAGAGGGTAACTTGAGGTTTGAATGGGTGAGACGCGAGTCCAATTTTGTAGTGGACCATCTCTCCCACAAAGGAAGAGTTTTGACGGTTGGCACTGAAGTTGGTGGTGATGAGGCTCGTAAGATGTTAAAAGATGATTGGACGTTTAAAAAGTTTACCAAGAGGGATCCAGCTTCAGGGATCGGTTTCTGTTATTTCGTTGAAGAGAAAGCAGAAACCTCCAAGAGACATTATCAACAAAAAAGTAATTAGATGTTACAACTGTGGTGAAAATGATCATGTATCTAACATGTGCCCATATGAGAAAGTTTTAGAAAGATCATGCTTTACGTGTGGGTTGACTGGTCATTTAGCTAAGGATTGTGATGGTAAACGGAAAAGAGCAGATGAATAAGAGAAAGAGAGAGAATGAAGATGTATGGGTAAGAAAGTAGAGAGATCGAGATTACTATTTTTATCATCAGTTTTACTTTTAAGTTTGGATCATAGTTTGGGTTGAGATTACTGTTCTTGACACTCTTTTAATCAGTTTATATGTTGAGTTCATAGTTTGGATTTGTTTAACCGTTAAGTTTGAAATATTTAAAGGTTACTTACATACTCTCTTAATTAAGTATTCTGATCCTATTTATAGCCGGTGGGATCAAGATTGCATACTAATTTACATGTTTTTCCCACATGGTGACATACAAATATTAAGTGTTATTGTTCATCCACGTACATGTTTATCTCATACACATGTTTATCCGTATTATCCACCTGCAAATTGTGTGTATAATCTACTCGAGAAGCTCACCTTAATTCTTTAAGCTATTTTGATATGGACCATCGAGCATCAATATTAACTTTTCTCATCAAAAATGCAATCGTAAAAGTAAAACTATCACTACTGCACAAGTTGTAGATGAAGATGCCAATGAGTGGACGAATGATTTGCTTGGAAAAATATTTTCAGCTGAGCAAATGGACTTCAAGGAGGTAAAGGATGAGGTTTTTCTTTTTATGATGCGAAAGAAGCAACAGGATGTTAGAAATAAAAACTATGGGTGAGAATGAATTTGTATGTTTTCAAACTGCAAACCTCCAAGGCAGGGGATGAAATTCTAGAGAAAGTACCTTGGTCTGTCAAAACATAGAGGTATTCCTCTTCCGCAACAAGCAGAAATATCCAAATTACAATAAGAAAACTTGTTACACTTATTATAATGAAATTTAGTAAAACCAATCAGGGAAATGTACATAATTAACCAAACCCTGTATCGTCAAGACCCATATCAGGGTTGGGGCTTGTCACTGAATTATATCCTAACTGGTGCGTAGCAATGAAATCCAGCGTCTACCGTCTAACAAACACAACAACAGATTTATAGATGCATCTTATACGACTGAGCAATGAAGCAAAACCTGAGATGGCTATAAAAAAGATTGCGTTGGAGCTCCATGGAAGAGAACAATGGGACCGCATGGACATGAGGGTACTATTAGAACACTGCTCGGTCGAACTCGCAAGCGTTGCTATCTTAAGCTTGTTTCTCAAGTTTAGGTGATCAAAACTATAAGTCTTGATTTCTAGTCTACTTATAGCTCTGTCTCGGATTAGGATAGAATGTGTAGTTGAGCTTTAGACTTCACGACGTTCATCGATTGAAGACGAAGATCTACTGAGGAGAGATTGGAGGAACTTCATCAACAAAAGGTATGTGGAGACTAAAACTTATCTATCACTTAGAAGTCTATTTTATTCTATCTCCTATTGAGACTAAGTCGTATATCTATATAGACTTTTACATTATACACATTTGATATTTCGAGCTGAGTTTAACTCGCTTATATATTTCTCTAAATATGTGTTGGAAGATTTTTGCTTTAGCTACGTTCATCATTATTCTTGACGAGTTTAGTTGGAAACAATTTATTTGTTGGAAACTAAATAATAAGTCAAAAGATGATCATGTGGAAATTGCCTTGGAACATCTTACATGATTTTCGTGAGACAGTCATTTGATGTAGACTCGGAATGTTTCGTATTGATCATTCGATACTTGAAAATTACTTATAAGCTAATAGTTTGTGTGAGACAGCTATTGTCGTCTTCTAAGGATGTTTCAATGATTGAAATGGGAGTTTAGAACAATTAACCTTTGTCTGGATACAACACAGTATGCAAACTGTTGTGGTATGATTCAGGTCCGGAAACCTAGTTTGCATATCAGTATGCAAATGGTTTTAACTGTTAAAGTTCGGGAACCAAGTTTGCATACCAGTATGTGAACGGTTCTACCTGAGTTACGGTCTGGAACAATAGTATGCATACCGGTTTGCAAACTGCTGGACAAGACCAAAGTCCGGAACTTAAGTTTGCGTACCCGTTTGCAAACTTAGTGTTTAAAATTCTAAAATCGGTTAAGTATGTTTTCATACTCATGAACAAATACATTTATAAATTAAGGAATGCAGTCTTTGCAAACCGTGGCTTAATGTTCATGGATTGATTCTCATGAATCAAGCCGATTTTGCTTCAATTATTTCTTGTATACTGCTATGAGATATATACAATTGAACAACTCTATGAGTAACACAATTCACTAGTCCAGAAAGGGCTATTAATCACTCTTTTAAATGACGGATTAGTTACGTGATTGGAGTTTTACAAACAAATTCCGTCATATAACATGAAAATAGTTGGGCCCATCATTAAACGCAAAAAAACTGTCATTCTCAAACGTCATAACTTACTAGGTGTGTGATTTATTGAGAAACCATAATATCACGGAATAAATCCGACAATTTTTTTTAGTATTTATACGCCCACCACCGATCTCCTATTGCATACCCAGAAGTGGCTAGCCAAATGTAATGCCACGTTATTATAAATCTGGAAATGGTTAGCCACCGACTAATTTGCCGTGAGCCTTTCATCTAGTTCGGTAATGACCAATTGGTCACTGGCGGAGGATTGAACCATCGTGGGAGCATCTAGTTACCGGTTTTTAGCTTCCATTTATTTTCGTTTAACTTCTAAACCTAACCTTTTTCTGCGCCTCTCTCTTTCTCTTCTCCATCTTCTGTGTCTCCTAAAGAAGAGACTGAAAAATTCAGAAAAACTCTACCACAAAACCCAAGCTCTCCAACAAACCCAGAGACAACAACAACAGTTTGTTTCTCATTAAACAAACCCCTTACAACATGTATGATTCTTCTTCTTCTTCGTTTTCTATTGTTCAATTTGGATTTGATTAGATTTAATTCTCTTGTAAGATTCTAGGGTTTTCATTAAAAAATCCTATTTGGGGAAGACTGTTGTAATGATTCTATGGTTTTAAGTGAAGGGATTATTTTCTAAATCTGGAATTGTTAGGGATTTTAATTTCTTCATGTTTGCTAATATTAGATTCATTTTATTATCTTTCATGGTTGATTGATTATCATATTTGATCCAGAAGTGTTAGATGAATGTGGTTAAGAAAAAAGTGTTCATATGGATAACTTCGGTAAACTATTGTTGATCCAACTCAATATACACGTTTAGGTACGGTTACCCATATCTAAATGAAGGTATATTTCATTTGTGTATAACAAGCTAAGACCATCTAACGGTGGAGAGATATTGCTTCAGTAAACTATTGTTGAGCAAACTTAACTTGAATCTTAAATCAGGATTTCATCTAACGATGAATATTGATTGCTTTGTTTCAAAGCTATCAAACCCTGATTTGAAGACTATATAAGAGAGAACTCTAGCAACTGGAAAACCTAATCCCCACACTTCTGTGTGATACTAGTTGCAGCTAGAGTTGATTCTCCTTTAACCTAGGTTTTTCCTAAAACCATTATTATAGGTTAACGACTTAAAGACTTCATTGGGATTCTGAAACCAGACCCAACTATTTTCTTGTGGTTGCGTGTTCTGATCTTACTTGTTCTATCGTATTGAGTACTATCTTCTCTAAGATTTGCTCGAGACTTATCTCCGATAGGTAAGATATAAAAAGTAATCACAAAGCTCTTCGTCTCATTCTTTGTGATTCCACAATAACTTCTTCTACTACCATATAGTTAAGTTATTGTGAGGTGATTGATATTTCTAGGCTGTTCTTCGGGAATATAAGACCGGATTATCAATTGGTTCATGTTCACCTTGATTTGTCAAAAGACGGAACAAAACTTCAAGGTACTTCTGTGGGAGACAGATTTATTTATCAGAATAGACTTATCTGTGGGAGACAGATTTGTGTATAAGTCATCGACTTTGCGTCGTAGCAACTCTTAGTTGTGGGTGAGATCAGCTATGGGAATCAAGTGCGTAGAGTCCTGCTGGGATTCAGAGGCGTAAGGAACGCGATTGTACCTTAATCGGTGTGAGACTTGGTTAGGGCTTAACTACATTCCAATCCGAAGTTAACTTGTAGTAGGCTAGTGTCTGTAGCGGCTTAATACAGTATGGTGTTCAAATCTGGACTAGGTCCCGGGGTTTTTCTGTATTTGCGGTTTCCTCGTTAACAAAACTTCTGGTGTCTATGTTATTTCTTTTCCGCATTATATTTGTTTATATAATTGAAATATCACAGGTTGTGCGTAGTTCAATCAATTGGTAAATCCAACCTTTGGTTGTTGATATAAATTGATTGACACTTGAACATAGGTCTTTGGTACCATTCAAGTTATTCTCATACCAATCAGTTCACGGATTATATCCTGTTGATTTGCTGATTGATTTGAGAAAGAGATATAACTCTTGGATATCTTTCCTTGATTGAGTCTGTCTGTCTAGTTGATTCTCTGTGATTATATTGGAGTTAGTCCATACAGATTGCCGAACGAAATATTGGGTGTGGTTGTTAGACCTCTGCTTTTTCAGGTACACATACAGGTACGTGTACCTTGGAAACTCTGAATTTCGTGAACCAAAGAGTATGCTTACCGGTATACATACTAAAAACTTCATGGACTCTTTTTAAAAAGGATGGTACGTGTACCATGAGGGCCAAGATTCACAAACTATCTTTTAGGTCTTTCTTTCGTAATTTAGGGTCTGGTTCATGCCAAATATTTTTCAAATGCATACAAACTATTTCTATAATATGTTTGGCATTAGAAAAACACTCTCTAACACTTCTAAGACAACTTTGATCATTAAATCTCTTTTGCTCATGATTCATAGTTTTCTTGAGTGCTATTGAACCCGGTTATTACTTGAATGTTCACAACCTCCTTGGTTTATATGTGAACATATGATGCACGATTCTTAATGAGTTATATATTTATATATACGTACATCTTCTTCTTTGTCAAGGAAATATTTTTATAAGCTTTTGATAGCCAATCTTGGTGTAAATCCTAGCGGAAAAGATTGATTCTTCCTCCTGTTGTCCAGATTCCGGACTTTGTTTATGTACATCTTTGCAACTTGTTAGGTGAGCTCACACAGTTTGTATATATTTTAGTGGTTAATTTTCTCCTGTGGCTGGATCAATCCGTGAAGTTCAAAGTGCAATATTAAAATAGTCAAGAAAAGTAACATTTTTAGATTGCATCGCATACAGTTTTCACAGGCAATGGTCTTACAAATCTTGAAGATAGTAACTGAAACTAGTTTTCAAGCTTCTTTTCCACTTTCATTTCTTAAATATTCATGTATTCTTCAAAAAGAAAACATAAATTTAATGGTTGAGATATACACTTGGCAACTGTAATGTGATAATACGATTACAAAGTCCTAACCAAGCTGCTTCGTCCAATCAAACGGTTCCCACTCTTTGACAAAGAGTCCTACAGCTTGTTTCTGAGATTCCACCGAATCGTTCTTCTGCCGCCGCCGGTACATGTCCTCCTCAGGTAATTGAAGCATGCCTCTAATGACATTTATACCAATGTTGCTCTTAAACTGGCTTTCATCGTCTATTATATGGACAAAACCCTTATCTAGACCAAACTCGACATGGAAATAAGGGAAGTCCTTTGGGATTGAACCACGTAATCCTTTCTTGCTCGTGTCGATCAGCTTTTTTGCATTGTGTTGGCTCCACTCGTCTTCTGCTTCATCTATTGCCTGACAAATTAAAATCCGCGTTCAGAAAACTAAGAACTAGCAACGGAGTTATGAGCATAGCAAATAAATGGCAAAGACTTATGAGCATAAAAAAATCCACATTCATTATGCAGTGGTTTGTGGAGTGGTTTGTTACTGTCACATCTGAAAACTACTCGTGGAAGCTCGTGGTAAATTACTAAGTCAGATCCTCGGCTTGAAGTTTCCTTCATATTGTAGCCAAATAAGCAAGATAAAAAGTGCAAGATTATTAGGAAATTATCATTACTAGACTACAGCAAGTTATTAAATACAAAAGCAACAGACTGCTTTGCCCTTCTGATTTATTTTATTCTCAAACTCTTGTTAGCATCTTTAACTTACTTTGTATTGAAATCAATAATATCGGTAAGAATGAAAAATCTAACAGTGACCTAGGGAGATGAACTATATGACATGTATCACAAGCAAGTATCAGCATTTTAAGACCAGAGGCAGTTAACACAGGTCCCTTCCAAAACAAAAGGCAAAAAGATAACTGTAAACTCAGGAAAGATGTACTGACCTTTTTAAAATACAAAGGGGCCTGCTTTGCAATTTGTCGGGGTAAAGGAATACATTCGACCAAGCAATGCCGCCGTTGCTTCGCGATGTCCATCACAGTTTCAAGGAACACCACATCTTTATCTTGCTTTGCAAACATCATGATGAGGCATTTCTTGAAGTTGCGAATTTCATCCCACACATTGTTGTCAATATTTCTAGTGGCTGCTTCATGCTGGAAATGGACAAGGTGTCAGGCCTCTATTGTATGAAGATTAACAGAAAAACACAGCAACAAAGGATTAGATTAGCTCACCTGCATAGGTAAAATGTAGCAATGGCCTTGCACGACAGGCTGCCATTGTGGTAACATCAAATAAGTGAAATTTGCTATTGCAACAACAAGATGTTTTGGCCTTGTTGGGTTTTCAAAGCAAAATTGACAGCGTTCTTGCTGAGTCATTATCCGACTAGCAATTCCGACGTTTTTGTTTCGTTCTGGCACTGCTACTTTTTTCTTATTTCGCTTTTGATTTGGACCAACCTCAAAATCATACTCATCATCTGCCCGGCCATACTGCTTATTGTGCACAATATTCTGGGCCAGATTCATATCAGCATCCTCCACTTTTTCCTTTTCTCGGAGAGATAGTTTGTGTAAGACATGCCTGCAAGCAAAAGGTTTTTCGTCAGTATCAGAAGGGCCAAGATGCAGAATAGTCCCAAAGCCCAGGAAGCAGAGCTATTCCACTAAAGAACCATAGACCAAACGAAGTTTCTGTTTAAATTTCTTGCAAACTACATATATATAAATCCATAAAGCTAATACTAACCTGGTTGCACTTCCCTTAGCTCCATGCCCGGCTGGCTTTGACTCACTATCCTTCATCTTCATGATCTCTACCTCTTTCTGCATACGAAGAAGAGATTAACGACAAATACTTTCAAAATAAATGAAAAATTAAGACAGCTTTTAAATAATGTCCTATGTTGTTTCGTATAATCAATAAAATATAAATATGAACAACAAGAAAAAAAAAAGGAAGCGCCTGGCAGAAGATAGTGCCCCCCACCACATACGTATAGGTTGCACTGCCATCATTTCTAAAACTTGGGCTACTCTACAATACCTGTGCATTAATTATATGTGCCAATTGCCAAACCCAATAGATCCTACAGTAGCACTAAATAATATTTTTTCGCCCGCTACAGCCACACAAAACAATCCTCACTACCCTAGGCTTTTTGTTCACTCCACAAATTTCAACTTCTCCATACCATTTATTGACAGCCTTAGTTTTCTCTCACAGTTCTCCCAGAAAACCTTATCAAACATTAATTTAATCACCTCTCGCTAGGTTCATTTCCTTAAGTGGCACTGTGATTGTATTATTAGAGACTCTTTGTTTACAGACTAGCACTATGCTAGCTGGAAATTTAGGCTCCCCTACACAACCCGTCAAACTTGAGGGTCATATTGCACTATGGGTTTGTGAGAAGGTCTTATAAATGTTTGGTTTTCTATTTTGTTAAACCCCGTCGTGGAGAATCATGGTTATAGGCACTTGAATTCAAATTTCTAAGTTTCAATCTGAGTTGTCACATTAGGTTATTCATAAAAGTTGTCCATCCTTCCTAAGTTATGACAGTGTACTGCTGGACTCCACGTTTATCCGTCACCCGACTGACTAAAACAAACACGTAGAAACCGAGGAGATGGAACATAAATAGAGACAAAACTGCCAAGAATATAATATGCAGATGTAGACTGGTATCTTACCGTAAGTTTGTCAGCTTCCTCATGCTTTCCTTTCATTCTAAGCTGCATAGCCCTAGCTGCCAACTGATTCGCACTTAATTCTTGTTTACCAGATGCACTCTCCTCACTAGGTTTGCCCTCCCTTGATGAACCCATACTTAATTCCATGTTTACAGTCTCCATATCTTTGGGGGAGCAACTAGGACCATCATCCTCTTTCTTTTGATTAGTAGCAAGTTGACGCAAAAAGCTCCCATCGTTTGCAAACTTGTTTAGGCTGGAAGCTGCAGCAGAGATGACCTGAGCAGTCTCTGTAGACATAACCGCACCTTTCCTCTTTCTCCAGGACAGTGAATCATGAACTTTAGGTTCTCTCATTTCAGGTCGTCGGACAGATACATCTTTTAAGTAATCCCGCTTCCCATCGTTTACACTTTTTCCATCCAAGTTAACTTTGTCATCTGAAACAGATTCATTCGTCCTCTGTCTATTTCTTATGGCATGCAAATGAGCACGATTAGGAGCAGCACGAGCTGCTGCAGAAACGTCAAGTAGACCTAGAGAACCCCAACGTTCTTCAACAACCTAATGCAAAGTATGATTGTTAGACGGCAAAGAACTAAAACTGCTTAGAAATTAAAAACTGTAGGTTCATGATCATAAAAAAGTTCGTTTGTTTTGGTAGAAACAGAGAAGGGGAATAAGTTGAGGATATGTACCTCCTCAAGCTTTCGGCCATCGCGAGCAGCTTGCTCTTGTGCACGCTTCAAGGCTTTCAACCGCCAGCTTGCACCACCATCTCCAACAACTGAAGAAGATGGAAGTTGGCTCCCACGAACCTTCGTTTGGACTTCATCTTCAGGGAACCCACCACCATCATTCTTATAGTATGGGTTCAATTCTCTCGGATTTGGTTTCTTTACCTGATAAAACATAACCCGTTAACATATAGGAAAATCACATCAAGTGTGCAATAGCAACAAATGTAACACCAGAAAGGGGCTTCTCAGACATGAAGGGCCATGAGGCATGCCTGTAAGTCATGAGCATGGTGTAATAAGTTCAAAAATGAACCTGCTTTTATGCATAACAACACCAACCACTCCCCGATACTGTGTATGCATCAAAACATGAATTCTTCCCCATGAAAAAAAATATACAGCATCTGTCAGCGAAAATCACTAATCTATCTCTTTTAATGACCAGGGAGAACTGCAAATAATGTTTCTGAAACTAATTACTCGTGAATGTTTATGCAGCTCCAATATCTAGCATATTACAATGTTTACTATATCCTACACTCCTACTAGGTTACTAGACAAAGTAGCAAGATGGATGATGGATAGATTACTAAACTATCAATTGTATCTGCTAAACTAATTGACAATATCATAGTAAACCTAAAATTTGGAAGGTGGAAATTTTCTGCAATTTTAAAATCAATTAAGGCCTTACCTCTTCAACTTGAGGCTCCTCCGGTAAATCAGTAGTTTGCACAGATACCCTTTCTGGATCATATTTAGGCTTAAGCATCCAGTCCAAACCTGCCTCCTTCCGTGCAAGTTCATTTACATCGCGAGGAACAGAATCTACCAAAAACAAGCAAATAAACTCAATTTCAAGTTCAAAATACTTCAGCTCAAGAGTAAACAACACACAGACACACAATGTACCTGATACGCCTTCCTGTGCCTCAGCTCTATGCCCTCTTTCCTTCTTCCTAGATTTATGCTTCCTCCTTCGACCCTCCTCTTCACTTTCTGAATCTGAACTGCTAGTAGAATGCCTATTTTTCCTCTTTTTGGAGGATTTTTTGTTTTTCCCTCTACTTCGGTGACTCTTTATGTCAACATCAGAATCACTACTCTCACTATCAGAAGAGGAACCAGATGAATACTCTTGATGTTTCTTTTTTCTCCTACGTTTCTCCTTCTTATTACTAGATTTTCTCCTCTCTTCTACAGAAGAAGAACTCAAATCCTGTTAATTTTTGCAGCAACATTAGTATAAACAACACATCTCCACAAGAACAGAAAATTTGTTTAAAACTATAGCTCAAATACATCATACTTACAGTTTTAAGTTGATCCCGCGTAATAAACTTGATCCCAGATAGCATTTTTAATCGATAATCAGCTAAGAACAAACCCTGCAACAGCAAACAAACAAAAGGGTATCAGTTTTCTGTTCTAGGAGTTTAATTTCTATAATGTCATTCATTAGCTAACTAAAAATTGAACAAGATTGCATATCGTCAACCCCAATTGTAAAACAAAACACGGCTAAAATCAATAATTTTCGTTGAGAAAAACACAAGAGGAATTCAAATTTAGGGTTGTTTAAGAAACCTAAAAACATTCAAGTGATTCTTGGGGTTTAAAGTATTAGAAATCAAACAAACAATGAAATATTTACCTGCGATTAGGGTTCTACCTGGTTTCGAGATTTAGGGCATGGAGATAATCGCTGCCCGCTCAGAGAGAGAGAAGTGGAGAGGAAAGGAGACGAAACTTTGACTGTTACTTTGACCCGGATTTTATTTATAGAATCTGAGATTTGTTCCCTCCTCGAATCAGTTTCTTTCCCCCCGATAACAACACATTACGGTATGGTATGTTTTTTTTAGACGTTTTTGCTTTGTAACCGTGTCGGTTGGCCGGCGGTTGAAAAAAAAAGAATGTCCGATGAAAATAGGCTTAACTAAGGGCCGTTAAGTAAACTTTGCAAGTTGTAAATCAGGGCAGTCACACATAGGCCTAAGAAGGGAAATTTTGGTCGTTCGATGTGAGAGTTGGCCGGCTTTCAATGGTTTTTACGGCCAACTTAAAACGCATGTCAGAAAGATTTTCTTTTTTTTTTCTTTTTCTTGCAATTGCAGGCTAAGGTAATTAAGATGGCGCAAGCCCTTGATTGGCCTTGAACTGGGAACATGTACACAAGCCTTGAAACTCAAGGTGTCTCTGCCAAAGCTAGCCAGCAGGTCTAGTAATTTTTGACTGATCTCTTGGCTTGAACACAAAAAAATCTGATCTAAAGGTCAATTATGTTCCCAAACATCATCATATCTTATAGAATACCAATAAAATTTATCAAATAGAGTGTACATAGATTAATAGACACACACAGAAAGAGTACATAATTAGAACTTAATTAATCTCACTTAACATCATCATTCATGCATAAGATATCAATATAGAACAGATGATGTTTGCAACAACATAGTGGATCCACTCGTACTCTTATATATGTTGGGTTATAATCCCAGAACACAGAGTACTATTTATTTATTAATGACATGCATATATAATGATCATTTATCATATTTTCTTTGGTCATTTCAGTGACGACGTGGTGGTGGTGGCGGCGGTGCAAAACAAGGATGTGGCGGTGGTGGAGGAGGACCAAAACTATTATGTGGTGCTGGAGGTGGAGGAGGACCTACTGTTGGTGGCGCTGGTGGTAGAGGGCGAGGACCAGGAGGGGGTGGATGTGGAGTATGAGGTGGATGGTGGGGATGAGGAGGAGGTGCAGGAGGACCAGGAGGGGGTGGATGCGGATGAGGAGGTGGTGGATGCATTGTCATACTTTTAAAAGATGAAAGAACTTGGTTAGATACACTGGATTGTGATGCGCTACTTACAAAACATTTGCATGAATATATAGAGAGAAAGGGTTTGGTAAGCTTCTAGGGTAACTGGGTAAGTGAGCATATGCCATTGACCAACTGACAATGCTATTGCTCATGTGGTTTCAGCAACCTTGTAGCATGCATCAATGAGTCTCTTGAATGCATGCAGAATTGCAGATTGCTCATGCGCGCGGGAAAGGTAGTTGGGACCCGCAAAAATCCTAGGTAGAAAAAAAGAACATTTCTTACTGTGTGGAAACAGACAGAAAAAATACCAGATAAACTTGAAAAACCAAGTGGAGGCAACTGACCCCCAGTCTTTCTATTTGCAATTGGGCCATGGGATGCTAGGAGCCATCTCCACCGCGGCAAGAAGAGATAGTAGTATAGTACACAATATAAGTTAGGACTAGGAGCCAGCCATATTTGGTAACCGTGTCGTACAATAATCCTAGCTCCATCCATGCACTCAAATCAGTAAAAGACTTCATTGCGTACGAGTCAATAACATGGTCCAACAAGATAACATGAATTATTGAATCCATTTGTAATGTCTTATAGTGATCAGTAGGGTCACATTCCTTTAGACAAGATTAAGATTGATACTGATTTCCAATTCTACTCGAATCACATAATATCCTTTGAGAAAAACAAGAATAGCTTATGATATTGGAATTTTTACTACTCTGTTATTTTCATTTACCACTCCAAAAGCCTTTACCGCCCAGAGATACCACTGTTTTCTTTGTCATGAATCCAGCCTCCTAGAAACTCCGGCGTCCAAGGACGGGGCAGCGGTGCTGTTCTTTCCCCTTGGGTCCGAGTCTTTTTGGAGTGTGCTGATTGACTCCCTCCAGCGACTAAGGACGGGTCTGGTATCGATCTTTCCCCTTAGGTCCGAGGGTACTTGGTCAGTGGGATTCATGGTGGTAAATCTCCACTCTAATCTATTGGAGTGTTCGATCTGTGGTAAGATTCAGGGATGACAGCATATTATGCTCAAGTGGGGGATAAGAATTTTGAAGTATGTATGTTCTGGAAAGAGATTAACCCCAAAGTTACAATTATCGAGAGATCAAATGGATACACAAACTCTTGCATTATTCCGTTCGAGGGAGCATTATGGCTTCTCAATACAATCAGGGAAGCAAAATCTAGAGGTCAAAGCACAAACAAGCCGTATCAATGGAGATTGCCTTTAGGCCATGGATCTGCTCTATTATTGATTGAGAGAAGAAATAGCAGGGGGGAATTTATTGCTGTTGATTGGTTTACCGGTAATAGTCGTGAAAAGGTACATCACCTGGTGATTCCGGAAGGTTATAGACAGGAAGGATGGAGGAATTTTATAGGTCTGCTGCAAATGGGTTTTAACAAATATGAGGATTTTCACCGGCGGGGCGCGGCTAAAAACAAAATTGAATCTTTGAAGCTTAACAATGGATGGCCAGAGTTGCAGAGTCGGAATCTTCATGGAGGAAATATCAAAATCAAAGGCGTAGGTGGGAATACTTCATATGTAACTGTTGCAAAAAGAGAAGGTCCACAAATCTCGTATGAAGTGAGAGAGAGAACTTTTGATCATTGGGATGAAGTTATAATTTGTACCGTGGAGCCAAAACCGTTAGAGTGGAGGATGGTGGAAGATCGTATTAAAGCGAGTTTCCATATTCAAGAACATTTTAAGATCAGTACTTTTTCTGAGAATATGGGGGTATTGTTCATTAAATCAGTCAAAGATCACGATATGTTGATTAACCAAAAATTCATTGCTTTCTTAAGTGGTGAAATCAAGTTCTCTCGTTGGTGGCCATCAGTAAATGCTATCAATCCTTCCATTAAAGATATAAAAAGGTATGGATATCTCTGCTTGGAGTACCCTTTCACTTATGGTCCAAAAATACAGTGGAAGTAATACTCAATAAATATGTTTCAATCATTGAGATCGACTTTAATGAGCTTGGAGGAATTAAGGTTCTTATTAATTGCAAAAGCAGTATCAATGATTTGCCACACACTGTGCCATTGAATGAGGAGGGTTTGATTTTCACGGTGGGTATTGTAGTACTTGATTTGAAGCCGGCATACCACTCTGGTAATGGGGAAGATAAGGGCAAAGAAGTTATTGAGAGTAAGCTGTTTTGAGTACGACATCTCACTGAGGTGACAAATACTTCCAAGGGGCTGCAGCAACAGTGGGTTATTGTAGCTGACGGCAGAGTACAAGATCAGGTAACACAAAACAAAGACAAGGGCCCTTTGGTAGATGAAGACCCAGTCCATCTTGGCACGGTACAACAGAGTTCTGTAAAAGCCCATCTTGAGCAAGGTGGTTCCATTTATTTCGATAGAGCTCAACTCCCTTACTCTGATTTTAGTTCATATAGTGCCGGTAATTCTTCTTTCGCAAATAAATAGTATACAGAATTAGAGGGGGATGTTTTTAAGGACTGCAATGAACAGATGATGGTTGTAGCTAGGGTAGAAAATCAAGATCAATTTCATGAACCCCTAGATGTTACTCCTCTTGCTCAGAGAAACCCTATTTTCTCAGATGAAGATGATAATTGGGCATCAGCTGCCGAAGATGAAGAAGAAAATGAAGTTTTTTTCGAATTAGGAGTCACAGAAGGTGAACAATCTTCAAATGGAGAATCCTTAAGACAACAATTTCAGCTTATAGAGAGAGATGCACATTTCAAACGTGAAAAAGAGGAACTGTTTAGGGCTTTTAAGGTTGTTGGTGGAATTATGGGGTTACCGGTCAAGGGCAAAGAAGATGCAATTCATGATAGTATTATGAATGCTCTTAAAGAAGCGTTTCTCAAGGAAAATTCAACTAATTCCAGTAGAAAAGAAAGGGGTAAGGAGGCAGGAGGCATATCAGATGAGTCTTTAGAAGGAGTACAATTGCTTTTACAGGAGAAAGAAATGGATTTTGAATTGAGTGATGAAGAGGAAGATATCTGCTCCGAGGAAGAGATTTCGGATGAAGGCGAGATTGTTTTAACCCCCAGAGCTGCTAGGGAGAAAACCCGTCTGTCCAGTTTGCTCAATTATCTTACGCCATCAGGAACAGGGGAGGAACGAAGGGCGAAAGCTAAGGGAAGTCGTTTGAAATGACGAACAAAATTATCTCTTGGAATATAAGGGGTATAGGTGATGTAGATAAGAGAATTGTTACTGATTCTGTCCTCTCAAAATGGAATCCTGACATTGTTTTGCTTCAAGAAACAAAACTAGAAGACATGACAGAAGTGATTAAGAAGGATATCTGGAGCAAGTCAAATGTGAAATTCTGCTTCAAACCATCGGTGGGCACTAGAGGGATAAGTATTATGTGTGATGGAGATAAATTTGAACTGGTGGACCAGTTACAGGGTATCTTCTCACTCTCTTGTATGTTTAGATGTATTGCAAACAATTTTGAATTCTTTGTGTCATCTGTTTATGCTCCGAATGATCGTAAAGAAAGGCGTAAACTATGGAGGGAGTTAGGAGAAGTGTTGGGAATTTGGGATATTCCAGGGTGTCTCGGTGGTGACTGGAATGTAATATCAACTCTTCAAGACAAAAACAGACAAGGATCAGTTACTCAGGCTATGAGAAATTTCAACAAGTTTATGTCAGACTTTAACCTTGTTGATTTACCTTTATGTGGGGCGAAGTATACTTGGTCGAATTATCAAGATCCTCCTACTTGCACTCGTATTGATAGATTCTTGCTGAATTCTAAATGGGATAACTACTTCCCAGGAACAACTCAATCAGTAAAGCCTAGACCTGTTTCGGACCATAGTCCACTCTTATCATCAACTGAAATGGGTGACTCAGGTCCGAGGCCGAACAAATTTGAGATAATGTGGCTGGAGGATAAAGAACTTCCAAAGTTAATGAAGGAGTGGTGGGATAATCTTACTTTTACGGGAAATCCAGGGTTTATATTTTGCAAGAAACTGATGGCTATTAAAGAATATTTGAAGAGATGGAACAAGGATTGTTTTGGGAGAGTGGATCAGGTTATGCAAGATTTGTTAGTCAATATTAAAAACATGGACGGAAAGGAAGCAGAGGGTACAACAACAGAAGAAGATAGGATTTTGAGAGTTAATTTGAAGTCTGATTATTGCAAGTGGGCTTTGCTCGAAGACAAAAGGAAGAAACAAAAGGCTAAAGATCACTGGTTACAAGAGGGCGATAAGAATACCAGCTATTTCCATATGATTGCTAACGGAAGAAGAATACATAACAACATTGGGTGTTTAAAACTGGACGGTGAATTAACGGAAGATAGGGGAAGAATAGCTCAACACCTAAAGGATTTCTACGAGGAGCTGTACAAAGAAGAAGATCACAATAGACCTTTCATGGAGGAAGTGCAGTTCGCAATCCTCAACAGGGAGGAGTGTCAAAGTCTAGAAGCTCCAATCACGGAAGTAGAGATCAAGGCTGCAATCAAGGAAATGGCAAGGAACAGATCCCCGGGACCAGATGGTTTCCAGTGGAGTTTTACATGAGGTTACATGAGGTTACATGAGGTTAGTTAAATTCTAATTTCATGGATTGGAGAGCAAATAACACTTTCATTTCTCTTATCCCAAAGAGAGCAAGTGTTGAAGATGTAAAAGATTAGGCCAATCAGTTTGATTAATACTTCATACAAGATTGTGACCCATGTTTTATCCTCCCGCCTGAAGCTAGTACTTCCAAAACTTATATCTGAGACTCAAACTGCCTTTGTTGCTAAGAGGCAGATTTTTGACAGTATACTCATGGCAAATGGGAGCATTGACTCAAGGGTAAAGTCGAAGAACCCTGGGTGGGTTTTCAAGCTAGATGTAGAGAAAGCATATGTTTGGACAAGGTGATGCAAAGAATGGGGTTTGGGAAAAAATGGAGAAGATGGATCCACACTTGCATATCCACCGCTCATTTTTCAATATTAATGAATGGGAGTCCGGGTGAAACGTTCAAATGCTCTAGGGGGTTGCGACAAGGTGACCTGTTGTCTCCTTTCCTTTTCACTATGGTCATGGAGGCTTTAAGTAGAATGATCTTCAAATTGGAGGAGAACGGTTTATACGAGGGATTTAAAATTCACCATAATGGAAGTCAAGTGTCACAGTTACTTTTTGCAGATGATACACTATTTTTCTCTTCGGATTCAGCTCAACAAATACATTACATTAGGGCCTCTTTAATTTGTTTTCAACTGTGCTCGGGACTAAGTATTAATGTTGACAAGAGTTCCGCCATTGGAATTGGATTAACCCAATGTCAACAGACTGTAGCTACAAGTTTGGGGTGCACTATCGCAGAATTTCCTATTTCTTATCTAGGAATGCCACCCGGGGCTCAATATAGAAGTTAAAGAATTTGGGATCCTGTCGTAGAAAATACAGAGGCAAGACTACAAGGGTGGAAGGGCAGATGTTTGTCATATGGTGGAAGATTGATTCTCATCCAAAGTGTTCTCGGTGCACTTGCTATCTACATGATGTCTGTTTTTTCTATTCCAAAATCTGTTGCTAAACGTTTGAATGGCATTATGAGGAACTTTCTTTGGAGGGGAACTTCGCAGGCAAAGAAATATCCCTTGGTGGCGTGGGAAAAAGTGTGCACAGAGAAAGACAAGGGAGGCCTTGGCATTCGAGACTTGATCACTATAAATGACTCTCTTTTATGTAAGTGGCTGTGGAGATATTCAGTGGAACAAAATGCGATGTGGAGGAGGCTAATCAAAGAGAAGTATGGTGCTGCGTTTTTGGGGTGGGATACCAAGATTCCAAAACTTCCTTATGGGAATAGCATCTGGCGGGGAGTCTGCAACAGGATGGCTAAGTTCAAGGAAGGGATTATCTACAAAGTGGGCAAAGGAGATAGAACTCTCTTCTGGCAAGATCGCTGGCTGGGTGATGCGACCTTACAAGTTTCTTATCCAAATCTTTTCAGGGTCTCTAGGAGAAAACAACACACCGTAAGACAGTTCTACTCATTAGATGGAAATGGACAAGTCAATTGGAATTTAGACTTGAGGAGGAGGTTGACTGACATTGAAATTACGGAAGCATCAAATCTAACAAATCAACTTCAACACTTCACTCCTACAACGGAAGAAGATACAAGGCACTGGAAATGGACAAAGGACGACATTTTCACGGTATGCTCATGTTACTCAGCTCTACACAAACATGATATTACTACTGATTTCCCTATCAATGTTGTGTGGAATACTAATGTACCAACAAGAGTGTGTTTCTTTACATGGCTGGTACATCATAATTCCATACTAACTTTAGATAACTTGGCCACTAGAGGAAGAACTTTAGTAAATCGGTGTTGTATGTGTAAAGAAGATTTGGAATCCATAAACCATTTGTTCATTCACTGCAAGGTTGCAAATGAGATATGAAATATTTTCTTTGATAGTTTTAGGATCAGTTGGGTTCAGTGTGGAGATATCAAGGCTCTCTACAAGGGATTTTATAGGAATTTTTTTTCTGATAATGGCAACTTCATGTGGGAAGTTTTGCCATATGCAGTATGTTGGACCCTGTGGAAAGAGCGTAACTGTCGGACGTTTAGTGAAGAGGCAAGCGAGAAGGATGTTCAGAGTATTATATTAGACATAAAAGCTATCATTTTGTATTGGTCTCGCTCTTCTCATATTCTCAAGAATGTAAGGTTCGAAGAAATAGTCTTCAAATGGGAAGAAGTAGTTAGGAGATAGTTTTTCTGCCGACCGAAATGGAACTGTTATCTATAAAACAGTTTTTCCTTGTAATTCTTTTATTATTTCCACCTATTTATATAAAATTAAAATTATCGTTTTGTTGATCAAAAACAAAAAAGATATTGGAATTTTTATGTCATTTGCATTACGATCTAATCAAGATTACCATTATAATAATATTCCAAGTTTACAACAAGGGCAATGAGCATTTGTCTCAAGCCATAGTGCCAAGCAGCTATCATCTGCACAGTACTAGGAATTAAGGTTCATCAAGTTCTGACTAGAAATTACAAACTGCACATACTTGTTGGTGGGATGATTTCCATCCAAACTTTGCCCAACTCATGAATGTCCTCTTTGACAGATATGAATATTTAGTAGTACTACCGCGAGTTTTCTTCTTCGATCCGACCGCCCTTTTCTCTAAATGACCTTCAATTACTAACCTTAAATCCTCATCTTTATCAATACTGGACCTGAATTGGTAATCAAATAGATTAAGAAATAATCTAAATGAAATTTTAGGCCAACAAAAAATAGCCCGGCCAGATACAGTAGTTCAAGGCCAGTTAGCTTTAACTTAAACTCTTATTTCTCTACTATTATGCACTAGATTCAATTCTCACCTCTTATTTGGTACTGAATTTGATGATGATGATGATGACGATGATGAATAACTTTGGCTCCGAAGTTTTTCATGCAATCGTTCTTTTGCTTCTCTAACACCACCTTCAAGTTTCTCATCTTGCTCCAAAGTCTTTTGATGATTTGATATACTTCTTTTCTGAAAAATTTAGTTTTAATTGTTAAAAGCTTAAATAAGCTCAAACAACAAGTAAATATGATTCATAGAATCAAAAAGAGTGAGTGAGTTGTCCCCCCAACAAAATTGGAACTATAAAGAGAAGATTAGCATGGTCCTTGCGCAAGGATGACGCACGTACACAAATCTACAAAAGGTAAGTGATTTTGAGTAGAATTATGTTAGTACCAGGGAAGATGAGGTTGAAGAAGAATAATTGGGATGAGTATCATTGCTGCTGCTTGTGTATACGCAAAATGAGTAGCGTCTTGTTCGACCATTACTACTATTTGTACCTATCACTGAACTATAAGAATCAGTTTGATGAAATCGTCTTCTTCGAGCACATTCAACCCCGGGTAATATTCCGGCCATTAGTTGATATACTTCAATATATGTATTTAGGTGCACTTAGCACTGCAAATTAAAAATACAAGACCATATTAGTCTCATCATCAGTATACAAATCATCCATATACATGTCTCCCTCCATCAAAGTGTGTAGGTGAATTATCTTAAAGAAGAGACATGAAATGAAATGCTAAATTATGCATATGGGTGTGAAGAGATGGTTAACAGGAACTTAAAAGATGCAGTGGGTGGAGAATAATAAGTGGAGAAGAATCGTGGTGAAGAAGAACAAGAATCAAGTGGATGAGAAGTTAACCTGATGGGGAGACAAAGGATGGGCCATAAATTTAATGTGAGAATACAAATACTGCTTTGTATACTTCTCAAATCATTTTCATGCGATTAATTCCCAGCTCTATCATATTAGCCACCATTACCGGCCCGAACACCGTCCTTTGGGGGCCTGGAAACAAATGCTTTTAATTCCTCTATGAAAAATTGAAAACAATAAAAGCAACCGTAATCAAGTGATCCAGATATTTGATTCGAGTTCTAGTAGTGTCCGGCCTTGCCGTCCTTAATATTTGATCTTAGTCTTAGGTGAGTCCTATGTCCTGCCTTGCCGTCCTTAAAAGAGGGAAGAAGCATTCCACACAAACTTTCTCGTGTGTCCTCATGACAGAAATAAATCAATGCTTGTAGACTCAGCTTTATGGAACACATGCATATGTAGGCCGCATGATACAACAAACCTTATTACTTATGATATCTTTGTACTGTTACATTTTTAAACCTTATTACTTATCATATTTTTGTACTGTTACATTTTTGTTGTGCGTTTATTTTGTTTTTTTTTTGACTCGGTTAATAAAATTTTATTAAAAAACAAAATAAAAATAAAGCTTAAATTATGCAAGTAAGGTTAGCCAAAAAGGCCACCCAAACTAACACAACCTATTTGAAACGATAATAAATACTACTCGGCCATTCCACAGACAAAAGGAACATTGGCCGACCCTCAAAAAACTCAAAAATATTTTCGACCAACAAGCAAGCTCATTTGACCAAGTTATCAGCCGTAAAGTTTACTTCTCTGTAACTATGAACTAATCTTATATTGCTGTAAAATTCACTAGCCATCTTCCACTTCTGCTTGAGTTCCTACGACAACTCACCCTTTTGTAAAGCTTGAATGCAACTCATAGAGTCTGACCGAACACAAATCTTCTTTACCTTCCATCTCTTGGCTAACATCAAGCCATGAATAACGACACTCACTTCAGCATAAAAATTAGTCTGCCAGCATGGATGCATAATCTCTTGGCCAACTCATATGTAATGCAGTAAATTTTATAGCTGCATAATAGGTTATGCAACTATTTTTCTTTTGTTGATTTAAGTGTTAATTAGCATAAATGAATTATGCAGCCATCTTTTCTGATGCATAATAGCTTATGCATCCATTTTCTCGGGTGCATAACGAGTAATGCATCCATTATTATTGCTGCATAACAGATTATGCTGTCATTTTCCTATTTCAGCGTTAACAAAAAAGTGGCTGCATAACATTATGTAACCATTTTCCGAAAGCATAATAGGTTATGCAAGCACTTTCGCAACTGCATAATAGATTATGCAGTCATCTTTAGGTTGTATTACTTGTTATGTTTAAAAGATTATGAAGCAATTTTTTTATTATTAGTGCCGACAAAACAGCGGTTGCATAAGTACGCTATGCAGTCAAGAAAATAACTGCATAATAGGTCACGCACCCATGTTTGTAGCTGCCTAACGAGTTATGCAGCCTTTTCTTGGTTGATTTAGAAAAAATTAACACATAATGCATCCATTTTCTCAGATGTATAACAGGTTATGCACCAACTTTCTCCGATGATGCATAATAGATCATGCATAACAGATCATGCAATAATTTTTATAGGTGCATAACAGATCATGCGGTCACTTTTTATATCAATGCCAACAAAAATGTGACTGTGTAATGTGTTATGCAACCTTTTTTGAATGCATAACAGGTTATGCAGACATTTTTGTAGTTGCATAACAAATTATGCATCCACTACAAAAATTCTTTAATTGCAAAAAATGACAAGTCTTGCAATTAAAATATGGTCATCGACAACACAATAATATATCAAATGAAAAAATCCATTTGCCTCTCTTAGGAGGACTTTTTATATCTCATTACTGTCATGGTTGGGATCGTTTGGATTAACCGTATTGTCATCTCTTATTTCAAGTGTGCCTCCCTATGTTCTCTTTCCACCTGATCCCCTACAACGACAACATAACATTGGGTCATAAAACGGCATATAAGAAAATATGAAATAAAAAAGACAATCAAAGGCATGAGCAGCAACCGTTAGAGTGTCACTACCATCCACCATTATAGTCTGCAAGAAAAAAAAATCAATTCTCAATCTGCACTCAACCTTGAATTTAACAATTGCACTAAACTAAAAATCTGCATTTGTTGTACGAGGTAATAACAGAGGTCCCTCAATCTCCTTACAGTCTAACAGCATAAACTAGTTGTCGAAAATGTTTTAAGCATGTCTAAACAAATATACAAGCAATGACATGGAGAAGATAGACGGTACCTTGAAGCCTGTCAATTAGCAACAAATAATGCAATAATAAACCAAAATGAGATAGGAATTTGGACGAAACAATACCACCTTTTCATTTCTGTCTTCCTAAGCACTTTCTGCGACAGAATCAAATAATGCCAAATTAGACCATCTCACTCCAAAACCCTTATATGTTCAACCAATTCAGGCAACACATAATTCCCAAATCATTCAATTAACCATGTTGTATCAGCCAGTTTCAGCATATTTCGGAACCTAACTTGTCGCTGCACATCATTTCTTGATAGAAACCAACAATTCACGGTAAGAACCAGCAACTTATCCAAGCTACAAATTCCTTATTCAAGTCCTTTTTTCTCATAAGAACCATCTCTAAGTCCTTTTTTCCAAGCCATACAAACTCCCCAAATTCTTCTTATCATTCTTAAAGTGAGTAAGTACACTACAGTATAATGTGATAAACAACAGAACCTATATCTCGAACATTTGTTACATTGCATTTTCTTCTTTGTTTCATTCATTTATCATTTGAAATTCTGAACGGGGTATAAAATGAGTGTTCTTGAATAGATAAAAACAATACTAACATTGTAACTATACTAGTAATTTTCTTTCTATATAAAATATGAATGAACAAGATCAATCAAAGTGATTAATTTCCAAACCTTATAACCATTATTAGAAACAAATCCATCAACGCTCCCATCCGGAATGGTTGGTATCTTCACTCTTTTTATAACAAACTCAAGCTCACATAAAACTATTGTCACATCTGCCAAAATTGATCAAAATTAACACCTAATTCCAATTTTTTTGGCTTCACCAGTAAACCTTGATTCAAACCCATTTCTAAGGTTGCATTACTAGGAAGAGCAATCCAGTTAAATACCCCAAACCCCTAAATTTGGAATTCACAATTCTCAAATACAAGATAAAAATTAAAAACACAAATCCAAATTCTAAAGTAAAAATTGAGATATTACCATGCAATAATCTATAATAGATGACCGCTGCCATGGTGGGACGGCCGACCGAAGAAATCAACGCAAAAATATCATTTTGCCTCACACGGCGCGAAAGTATCATTTTTCTTGACACGGGGTGAAAGTGTTACTTTTTCCTGAAACGGGAATTACCCGATGCATAAACCAAAATATGGTTGCATAATGTGTTATTCATCCTTTGTGGTGGTTTGCATAATGGCTATGCATTCAATTTTCGAAAATTGTGCCTAAAGTGAAAGTATCACTTTTCTTGAAACGAAGGGAGTACATCGTTTTATTAGTTGTAACGGAAAATAAGTTGATGCATAAACCAAAATATTGCTACATAAAGTATCATGTATCCTTTGTGGTGGTTTGCATAGTGGATATACATTTAATTTTCTAAAATTGTGCCTAAAATGATAAACACCTCCGAATTTTTCGTAAAAACTCTAAATTTGATATTGTTGTTTGTACTCATCGCGGAGATTTTTTTAAATCCATTCTAACGAGATAAAATCTGTAAAATTCCAAGGCACGGATTTTTAGATATGTTATATTAAAGTTTGGTTACCAATTGTACCCCTAAAAGAATAGGATACACAAGAAATTATAATAATTTGACTAAAAGGGAGGGACAATTTGGAAATTTCCAGGGTATGACACCAAATCCAATCTTTTTTGTCAAATTGGAAGAAAAAAAGTCATGTCCCATATTGACACAAAGTCACCATATATAGAGTCCTCCCACGCTTCGCTCGGTCGGCCTAATCATTATGTTTGTAGATTCCTTAGGAAGAGAGGATCTTCATACACAACGAGAGAAAAATGGTTATGATTCTATTCAGTTGTTAATTTTCCAGATCTAAAACCTAAAATGAAAATCAAAAACACAACAAAAATATAGATTCCTTACCAGATCAATAAATCCCCCAAAGATAAACGGAATAAAAATTGAAGCCAAATGGGGAAAAAAAAAAACGGATCCTAGATCGCCTTTAAGTTTGTAGAGATCCTTCCCTGTGTAAAATCTCATGTGCTTCAAAATCCTAAGAAAACAACAAAAGCAAATATATAAGAGCGAAAAGAGAAAAATTGAAATCCAACAGAACCTAGAAAAGAAAATTGGAAGTTGAAATCTAGAGAGAATCTCACTTGCAATTGCAAAGAAAATCAGCAGCTTCTCTCTTGCCTTTCTCTCTGTTTCGTGAAGAAAACGAAGAAATAAGAATATGGAAGAACAATTTGGGATTAACGAAAAAACAAAAACACAATTTCGGAAATTACGGGCCTGGGAGGAATTTTTTCGGGAAAATTGGGTGGGCGCGTGAACTTCGCACCCTTGGGTTTTTGAGTGAAAAATAACGAAGAAATGGGTCTAGTATTAGTTTTCACAACGGCAAATTAGATCATTCGTGTGCCTGTTCTCCGTTCAAGGGAGTTAGGCCCAGTTTAAAAAAAATCTACTGATAACATCGGCAAAGTCGGAACCGTTGATTTCTAGTTAATTTCAACCAACCAAAAATATCTACGAGCTAGGAAGTTTCGTATCTTCCAAATTGACTTTTCTCGATATTTTGGGTCTCAAGAGTTTGTGGGCAACACGTATTTCCCAATTTCTCGATTTGATTCTAGTTGTTGGATAAACTGCAGCTCATAATCCATCCTTCTGGATCTTGGCTAATGCCTATCCTTATCAAAGTATAAAATAAAAAAAAACAAAAAAAAAACGAAACACGTTATATTGGATGAACAGCTGACTTATGTGGTCAAGCCGGCAAAGTTGTAGTACGACTCCTACTACTACTACCATTTCCTCAATTAAACCGATAGATACTTCCAAACACGTTTTCTACTCTATTTTACTTTCCTCTCTTATTTCAAACTTCTTGGTTTCGTTGAAATTTCCCGAACCACTACTTATATACCGGCAGTCTTTCTTTCTTTCAGGTCTCAAACATCTCTCCGGTCTCTGATATAGTTTTCGAAATCGTTCGTGTATCACCATTGCCTACAGTTTCATGGAGACGACAACAGTACCTCATGAAGATAAGAAAAGGGCACAAGGAAGTGATCATGAAGAGGAATACATAGATAGTGATGATGATTTCGAAGAAACGTTTGGTGCTGGTCGTTGTTGGGGTTTTGATCTTTTTTGTTTCAAATCGAGAAGGGCTGGTACAAGAAATTATGGTATGATACAACAAGAAGATGGAGGAGATGATCAATATTACAATACCAGCAAGGGTAATTGGTTTGTAAAGAGAGGTAAGAAACTAAAAGAAATATCAGAGTTGATAGCGGGACCAAAGTGGAAAACATTCATTCGTAAGGTTGGAAGCTATTGCAACGACAACCGAAAGAATAATCGTAAGCGAATGAGTACGTCGTATGATGCACAAAGTTATGCCCTTAACTTCGATGATGGTAATGAAGAAGAAGTTTACGATGTTCATCACTAGCTGGGGCGGCGGAGGAATTCGAGGTGAACCTATTCCGGTGGAATCGTTTATCCTTGTCAAGTTCATTAAGATTTTTTTGTATATATTGGAAACTTGAAATAGATTTTTGATTAATAATATATAGAATTTTAGATAGTTGATGGAGCACTTAAAATTTCGTGTTGAACTGCTGACCACAATCCTGTTTCCCAACTATACAAATTTGGCTTGTGAGAAAAATTGAAATCTCCTATGAGTCAGGGGCACCAAACTGTGATTTTCTTTCTTTTCTGGGTGCCTAGGGGCACGCGCCTCGCCTAGCACCTAATATAACGTAAGTCTAGACATTCCAATTTTGCATTCATATATGGGCCACAAAAGCTCGCCATATCCGAACAGTCATAATAGTAAGCCTAATACTGCTCTTATCATTGTCTAGGAGCTGTGGCATCACTTTACTGAAGGCTTGCAGTGGTACTTTTCTATCCTGAATGATATTATTACTGCTCTTTTCACTTGACAATTTCTGGTTGAGGATCTGCAATATCAGATGCTTTCGAACCTAATTCCAATTGCTACGTGTTGGCAGTCTGGAATGAGAGAAATATAAGGTTATTTTTTTGTGGCAAATCGAGAAGTGCGTGTCAAGTCCTTAGTGATCATTCCTATTTGTGCTTTAGTCTTTGAAAGAGAACTTATTTCAAGGGATGCTGATTGCAACGTTGTCGGGGCTATGTGCATTAAACTTGGCATTACAAACAACTACATTGTATTAGCATAACCAATGAAGTGGTGCAGGATAACAATAGTTGCAGTGCAGGATAACAGTTTTTTAAACTTTTATATCTTTCAGTTCTCACGTGCTGTTCACGTGCTTTGCCAGCTATACTATCACACGCGTATCTTGAGGGTTGGTGTGTTAGTGTGAAATATCTGAGTGTTGATTGGGTTTTGTGAATTACAGCTTTTCTAATATTCTGTAATGAAGCTAAGCTTCTCTGTGTCTGTAATGAGATGATTTCTACCATTTATGTTATGCTATTATGGTATCAGATAGGTTAGAGTTAGTTTCAACTCTTAATCGATCCAAGTTTTTCATCTGAAATTGATTGTCTATTTTACCACTCGTTTCATTACAAAGAAGCGATTCTCAGTTTGTTTAATTTCAACTTTTAATTCTACTGTTTTTCGTTGAAGTTTTCTCGATCTATTATCACCATTGTCTCTTTACCTGCAATCTTCTTTCAATTTTGCATTCAGTTTTCTTATCTGTTCTCAATTTTAGATCTACTTTCTCAACTGCTTTTCTTCTTAGTCAACTATGGAGAATCCTACCTCAAATTTGTTCTCTAACATTCCTCTGAATAAGTTGAACAACTTTGTTCATCTTAAACTTAAGGAAGATAACTTCATTACCTGGCGATATCTCATGAATCCCGTAATTCAGACATACAAGCTTATGAAGTATCTTGATGGCTCATATCCTTGTCCTCCACAATTCACAAATCCAAGGAATCAAGCAAATGGTGTTGAGAACTCTTTATACACAGACTGGATGGATGAAGATTCCTCTATTATGATGTGGATTCACTCAACCATTTTGAACTCAGTCATTCCTTACTTCTCCAGAGCTACCACTTCTCATGAGTTATGGACCAGCATTGAAGAGCGTTTTGCAAGAGCTTCTTCCACTCATTCCATTCAATTGCGTACCAAATTGCTCTCCCTTAATCAAGGTACTAAAACTATACCTACCTTAATCAATGAAATCAAGATGTTATCAGATCAATTAGCTGATGTTGGTGAAGTTATTCCTGATAAGGAACTGGTTGTTATTACACTTAAAGCCTTAAACTCTGATTATATACCCTCTGCTACCTCTATGAGGCATCAAAATCCACCTATCTCTAGTATAGAATTACACAACAATTTGCTCAGTGAAGAAGTTGTTGTTAGTGAAAGAGTAGTTGCACTTAAACTTGACAATGATGCCAAGGCCTTTATGGCAACTTCTGGTAGAGGTTCATACAGGGGTTCTTACTATAATTTTAGGGGTTCTTTTAGAGGTAGAGGATATGGTGGTGGTAGTCGTTTTCCAAATCCTGTTATATTTCACAGATACACTACTGGTAGAGGATATCCTACTCCTATGAAGTAACCATGTCAGCTATGTCTTGGTGAGGACCATTTAACACCCAATTGCACTCAAAGGCTTATCTTCTCCTACAAAGGCAGAGCTCCTCCAGCTAACTTAAGTGAAATGCTTGATGTTGATGATATCTTTGACAATGAAAAATGGATTGCTGACAGTGGAGCAAACAACCACATCACTCCAAGTGCCACCAATCTGCAAGAGGTTACTTCTTATGATGGCAGTGAACAAATTCAAATTGCAAATGGTGCAGGTATGCCTATAACTCACAAGGGAAAATCTAGTAAACTCGTTAACGATCATTCATTTCATCTTCATAACATCCTTGTAGTTCCTCATGCCTCCCACAACTTACTGTCCATTCATAAATTTACCTCTGACAATAACTGCTCCTTAACACTTGATTCTCATGGCTTCTCTGTGAAGGATCTGAACTCTGGGAAGACTATTTTCCAAGGACCACATAGAAATGACCTCTATCCAATATCCTTCAACAAAGCTCTTATTTCTCTCTCCTCTACAACCAGTGACAGTGTTCTTCTTCATAGAAGATTTAGACATCCCAATTTTCAAACTCTTCAGAAGCTTTGTAATTTGCTGCATTTATCTAATGTTTCCAATAAACCTTTTTCTTGTTTATATTGCAAACTTTGTAGAAGTCAAAAACTTCCTTTTCAAGTTTCTACTACTGTTGCACACCAACCTCTGGAGTTGTTACACATGGACCTTTGGGGTCCTTGTCAAGTTGCTTCAGTTTTAAGCAATTTATATTATGCTAATATCATTGATGAATATTCAAAATATTGCTGGGTTCTTCCTTTACCTTCTAAGTCTGATTTCAAACACATTTTTACTTCCTTTATCAATAGAATTGAAAACCTCCTCTCTCATTCAATAAAAACTATCAGAACTGATAATGGAGGAGAATTTTTAAATAAATTCCTAGCTCTTTTCTGTACTCATAAAGGTATAACTCATGAACTCTCCTTCCCTCATACACCAGAACAAAATGGTGTGGCTGAAGTCAAACATAAACATCTGTTAGGGATCACTAGAACTTTGTTGTCTCAATCAGGCCTACCTCATGAGTATTGGGTTGATGCTCTGCAAACTGCTAACTACTTGATAAACAGACTTCCAACTAGGTCTATCAACTACTCTACTCCTTTTCAACTTCTTTTTCACAAAGTTCCAGACTACAATTTTCTAAAAGTGTTTGGTTGTGCTTGCTTTCCATGGCTTATAGCCATATACCAACAACAAACTTGAACCTAGAAGCAAGTAGTGAATTTTTCTTGGATACACCTTAAACACAAAGGTTACAGATGCCTGGACCCCAACTCTGGCACTGTTTACATATCTAGGCATGTATCTTTTAATGATGACTCATTTCCTTACAAGCTCTTGTCCTCTGCATCTCCCATTATTGCTCCTCAGCCATCTCAACCTTCTACTGCATCTCTCATACTTGCTCCTTCATCTAGTGTACCTCTACCTTCCTCAAAATCTCTCACAGTGAATGATCATTCAATGACTACTAGGGGTAAAAATGAAATTATAGTTCCCAAATCTTATTTTATAACTTTTCATCCTCTGGATATGACTCTCCTCAGCAAGGTCACTTTTGAACCTACTTACATCAGTGTTGCTCATAAAGAAGAAGTTTGGTGAATTGCATCAGCTAAAGAGTACAAATCCTTAAATGATGCAGGCACATGGTCATTGGTAGATCCTACTGGTATAAACAATGTGGTAGGCTGCAAGTGGGTGTTTAGGATCAAGTACAAAGCAGATGGCACCATTGACAAACACAAGGCCAGACTAGTTGCCAAAGGGTACCATCAGCAACCATGCCTTGATTTTGAGGAAACCTTTAGCCCTGTGGCTAAACCAACTACAATAAGAGTTATTCTGTCAATGGTTGTGCAGTACAACTGGCAAATACATCAGCTTGATATCAGTAATGCATTCTTGCATGGAGACTTGAAGGAAGTGGTTTACATAACTCAGCCTCCAGGATTTGTTGATGAATCTAAGCCTCATCATGTATGTCTCCTCCACAAGGCAATTTATGGCCTCAAATAGGCACCCAGAGCCTGGTATGCCAAATTGAGTACTGCTCTGCTATCTCTCAAGTTTGTCAACTCTGTCTCTGACTCAAGTTTTTTTGTTCATCAAGATGGTTCTCATATTTCAGTGGCTTTGGTCTATGTTGATGATATACTACTCACTGGCAGTTCTCCTGCATTCTTACAACAAGTGATTGCTCATCTACAACTGCGGTTCCCTATCAAAGATTTAGGGGACTTACACTTTTTCTGGGACTTGAAATTAAAAGGGATGCCAACTCATTGTTTCTTTCTCAGACCAAATATGCAGTTGATCTACTCACTAAACATCACATGGAAGGAGCCAAGCCTTGTCAAACTCCAATTGCAGCTTCTGAGAAACTCAGCAAAGATGCAGGTGAATTGCTGAACAATCCAACAGAGTACAGATCTTTGGTGGGAGCTCTACACTACTTAACTTGGACCAGACTAGAGATCTCTTATGCAGTTAACTTGGTATGCCAACACATGCAACACCCAAGAACTCCTCAACTCATGGCTGCCAAGAGGATTCTACGCTACATAAAAGGGACTATCAGTTATGGGCTTCACTTCACCAAAGGAACCAATTTCTTATTAGGATTTTCAGATGCTGAATGGGCAGGTTGCACTGATAACAGTAGTTCAACTGGTGGATATTGCATCTTTTTAGGTCCAAACATTATTTCCTGCTCTTCTAAAAAGCAATCCAGAGTAGCTCGTTCTAGCACTGAGACTGAGTATAGAACTATGGCCAATAGTGCTTCTGAAGTAGTTTGGATATGTTATCTTTTACAGGACCTACATTTTCAGATCTCTGCCATTCCTAAACTAGGATGTGACAATATCAGCTCCATCAGCCTTGCCTCTAACCCTGTCATGCACTCCATAATGAAGCATGTCCATCTGGATTTTCACTTTGTCAGAGAACTTGTACAGTCCAAAGCCATGGATGTCTTTTATGTTCACACACTTGATCAGCTGGATGACATCTTTACCAAAGCTCTACATGGACCCAGATTTCAGATGTTGCGTGCCAAGCTCAGTGTGCTGGCTCCACCCATGAGCTGGGGGGGGGGGGGGTATTAGCACAACCAATGAAGTGGTGCAGGATAACAATAGTTGCAGTGCAGGATAACAGTTTTTTAAACTTTTATATCTTTCAGTTCTCACGTGTTGTTCGCGTGCTTGGCCAGCTATACTATCACACGCATTTCTTTAGGGTTGGTGTGTTAGTGTGAAATATCTAAGTGTTGATTGGGTTTTGTGAATTACAGCTTTTTTAATATTCTGTAATGAAGCTAAGCTTCTTTGTTCTGTAATGAGATGATTTCTACAATTTATGTTATGCTATTACATTGCTGAACTATGTGGAATTATAGTTATCCTGAATGGGCGTTACAATGAGAGGTGGACAAAATTTTAGTGCAACCTGATTCTGTAGGTGCAATTACGGCTTAACAACTTCTTAAGTCTCTTGGTTTATTAAGCAGCGTTGGATAGCGATATGAGACAGATATGTTTTAATCCGTTCGGTGTACACTTATCATGAAGCAAACTTTGCAGTGGATGTCATGGAAAAAAATGGAAGAAGGGATGCATTATAATAGGAGACCTGATTTCCTAAACGCTGTTGAATTTCCGAATGTCTCCGATTCAAATAGCTTGTAAGTTTTTGGGGCCTTCTGGCCCTTTTTTTGTGTGTGTGTAATATGCATGTAAATTTTCCTATTTATTAAAAGAATTTTGGACTTACCAAATAAAAGAAAGAGTACTTATTTCCAAACTAAAACGGCTTACTTACGTACATCCCTATAAAACCCACTAAGGCCACTCGGAATGCGATTGCCAGCTCCTGCTCTCCTTTAACGCAGAATCTCATCTCTCCATAATTTTACCCCTGTAAGACACACTTCATGAAAATCTTTATCATAATCCACCAAAAAGCAAAATCTGATATGGATTCACCTGTTTTTGTTTCTGATTTTGCTTATTAGGGTTTCTTTGCATCGTAATTTTTCTTATTAGGGTTTCATTTGGTTACAGGAAGACGAATATCTGATTTGGGTTTACCAGTACTGCTTATCATGTTGGAGGAGGAGGAGGATATATTTGCTGAAACAATCGAAGAAGTTGCACCACCACCGGATGTAAGCTTATCACTACTGTTTTATATTCCAATCAATTGATCAAATCTTAGTGATGTTATTTTTCTTTCTAAGTCTATGGTGTCAGTGTGATAAATTTCATGATACTCAGCAACAATTTTTTTCCAGGGATTTTCACCAGAAGGCAAACTGAGCCGGAGAGAGCAATTACCACTTGCAGAGCATGAATCCGATCCAGTAAGCTTCATCCCTCTTTGTTTCAAGTTAAATGTTGCGGGATTACCAATTTAGCAGATACACTTAATTTGCAACAACCTTTGCAGGGACTTCCGCAGAGCATTCATCCCCAGGAAGAAGTAGAAGAAGAAGACGAAGAAGAAAAAAGAAGAGAAGCTTATGAAGAAGAACGCAAAGACATCTTTAAGCGTGTGCTCAAATCAATACAGGCCCACAATCATCATGTAATTGAGCTCCCTTCCACAATATGTTCTTGCTTGAAGTTTATGTTGTTGTTGTTTGTTTTGGGTGATTAAAAGAGATGTTTGTGATGATTTTTTTTAATGGAGAAGTGGGAACTTGATAAGTTCTTTTCACTCTCTGATTTCATTAACTTAGAAGATGATAATACATTCTATTTCTTCACTTGGTCAAATATAAGACCCAAGTAAAAAGTTACATGTGGACTACTCTTGTCCATACAACTTCTATTACAAACAAACGCATATTGTAATGACTAAACAGATACATTGTCATGACATTAACAGGAACATTACATTAACTCTCAACAATCTCCTCCTTAATGTGATGTTCTTCTACTCCTTGTAGTTCACGGAAATGTTGAATTTTACCTTTGGGAAGTGCCTTGGTGAATATGTCTGCCAATTGGTCTTCCGTCTTGCAATACTTGAGTTCTATCTCACCATCTTCAACCGCTTCTCGAATAAAATGGCACTTGAGCTTAATGTGCCTTGCTCTACAATACTCAACCGAATTTTTGGACATAGCTAATGTTGATTTGTTGTCACAAAAAATTATGGTGCTTTCTTCTTGTTTATCTTTAATGTCTTCCATTATTCTTTTTTAGCCATACAACATGAGATGTAGCTATTGATGCCGAAATGTACTCCGCTTCCTCCGTGGATTGAGCTACGGTTTCTTGCTTCTTCGATGCCCATGTGAATATACCCGAACCAAGAGAAAAAGCATACCCCGATGTACTCTTCATGTCATCAATACATCCTCCCAAGTCGTTATCACAATAGCCAACTAATTTGACATCCAAATTTCTTGAATATATGATTCCAAAATTCACAGTTCTTTGAATATACTTTAACAACCTCTTTGCCGCGCCAAGATGTAGATGACTAGGTGAACTCATGAACCTAGAAAGCATACTTGAAGCAAACATAATATCGGGTCTTGTGTGTGTAAGGTATAACAAGTTTCCAATAAGACCTCTATAGTAAGTCTCATCAAATTTTCTTCCTCCATCATCTTTCTTGAGTTTCTCATTCACTACAAGTGGTGTAGATGTGGGGTTACAACCAAGCATACCAAATTTCTTCAACACCTTTTCGGCATACTTGCTTTGAGAAATGAACACTCCATCTTCACTTTGATGAACTTCAATACCAAGGAAGTACTTGAGCAAACCCATGTCACTCATCTCATATTTCATCATCATTTCTCTCTTGAATTGCTCAATCATATGAGCATCATTACCCGTAAAGATAAGATCATCAACATATAAGGAAACGATGAGAATATACGTACCTTTTGTTTTCACATATAGTGTAGGATCACTCTTGCTTTTGTTGAAGTTTTTCCCTTTGAAGTATCCATCTATCTCACTATACCAAGCTCTTGGTGCTTTCTTAAGGCCATACAAAGCTTTCTTCAACTTGTACACCTTATCTTCTTCTCCTTCCACCACAAAACCTTGTGGTTGTTCTACATAGACTTCTTCATGTAGTTCTCCATTCAAAAATGCCGATTTGACATCAAGTTGATAAAGTAACCAACCTTTTTTGGAAGCCATAGAAATCACGGCTCTAATGGTGTCAAGACGAGCAACCGGTGCAAAAGTCTCATTGTAGTCGATGCCGGGTTATTATGAGTATCCCTTTGCCACCAACCTTTCTTTGTGCCTTTGGACCGATCCATCCGCATTGTACTTCACCTTGTAGATCCATTTAACACCAATAACTTCTTTGTCACTTGGCCTTGATACCTTCTCCCATGTATCGTTCTCGTCGATGACAAAAACTTCTTCTTCCATAGCCTTTATCCAAACCGGTTCTTTTGATGCTTCTTCAAAATTTTCCGGTTCTACCGTACAAAAGTTACATCTTTCATAAACTTCACTCAACCTTCGCAACTTCTTTGGTGCCGATGGTGGTGATGTTGATGCACTAGTACTTGGAGACATACTTGGGGATGCTCCTTGTCTTGTATTTGGAGGTGTTTGAGGTAGTTCTTCCTCATTTTATTCAACTTTATTTGTTGCTGAATTTTCTTGTTCTTCATCAACAATAATGGTTCTCTTCTCAATTTTACCTTGTTCCCAATTCCATGAAGCTCCTTCATCAAACAAGACATCACGGCTTGTGATCATTGTGTTGTTCTTCAAGCTAAACAACCTATAACCTTTTGATTGGAGGCTATAGCCAATGAATATACACTTCTCACTTGATTCATCAAGCTTTGTTCTCTTCACCTTTGTAATTTGAGAATAACACACACTACCAAAAACTTTAAGATGCCTTACCGATGGTTTTCTTCCACCCCATGCTTCAATTGGAGTTTTATCCCATATGGCTTTTGTTGGACACCTATTCATCAAGTAGACGGTGGTGTTGACGGCTTCATCCCAAAACACTTTAGGCATACCCTTCTCATGAAGCATGGACTTCGCCATCTCCATCATGGTTTGGTTCTTTCTCTCGGAAACACCATTTTGTTGAGGAGTATAACCCACGGTTAGTTGCCTTTCCAAGCCTTCATCTTCACAAAATTTATCAAACTCTTTGTTGTTGTACTCTTTGCCTCTATCACTTCTCAAAACTTTGATGTAGTGACCACTTTGCTTTTCAACAAGGCTCTTGAACTTCTTGAAAATGCTAAAAACTTTGGACTTTTGTCTCATGAAGTACACCCAAGTCATACGACTAAAATCATCAATGAATAAGATAAAGTATCTATTACCACCATGAGTTGGTATCTTCATTGGTCCATACACATCAGTATGTACCAAACAAGAAGTTATTTTGCTCTCCATGCTACACCTTTTGGGAATGGTTGGCGATGTTGTTTCCCAAGTGCACAACCTTCACATACTCCATCTTTGTGGTTGATATGTTGTGGAAGTCCTTGCACCATGTTCTTGTTGGAAAGCACCTTGAGACTATTGAAATTCAAATGCCCAAGCCTTTTATGCCATAACCATGTTTCATCAATGGTTTCCATCCTCATTGCAACATTCTTCTCCTTTTCAAATACAATTGGAAAGCTTTTATTCTTCTCTATCTTGATACTTTTCATGACTTGTCTCTTGTTCTTGTGCTTCTTGTCATAAATGGTACAATATCCATCTTCAAAATGAACCGCGTACCCAAGCTCTATAAGTTTCCCAACACTAAGCAAATTTTGTGCCAAATCCGGAACATATAACACATCTCTAATGTATTTTGCTCCATTGATAGTTTGCACGCAAATTGTGCCTCTTCCGTTAGCTTGAACCATGTTTTCATCCCCCATCTTCACTAGAGAATTTATGGATGTATCCATATCAACAAACAAGCTCTTCACACCGGACATATGAGTAGTACAACCACTATCCACAAACCACACTTCACTCTTGGAAGTTTCTACGGCACTTTGACAAGCATAAAACAAGTTTTGTTTTCCTTTTTCTTCTTTCTCTTCCGCTCTACTGGCATGTTCATCTCCTTTGTATCTACAATCCTCCTCCAAATGTCCATACTTCTTGCAATGATGACATTGAGGTTTCCCTTTGTTCCAACAATTCTTCTCCAAATGACCATTCTTCTTGTAAAAAAAATGCATTTTGGTACTTGTTGAGAATCACTCTTTGTGTAGTTGTTGGAATTAGCTCCTCCTTTCTTCCATTTTCCCTTTCCTTTGAAGTTAGATGAAGCATCACCCTTGTACTCATTTTTCTTCATTGAGTTCAAGTTCATCTTTGATTGAAATGCACTTTCAATCGACTTCTCGGCGTGTCGAGACACCCTTTCTTCATAGACTTTCAATTGAGCCCATAACTCTTGCGACTCCAATATAGAAAGATCTTTTGTTGCTTCCAAAACCGCCACAATGGGTTCAAATTTTTTCGGTAAGCAATTTAAAATCTTCTCACAAATTCTTTTCTCTTCTAACTTTTCACCACACATCAATATTTGATTAACAATTTCAACAACTCTTGAAGAAAACTCATTCAATGTTTCATTATCTTTCATATGTAGATTTTCAAAATCTCTTCTATATGATTGAAGTTTCAACTCCCTTACCTTCTTGTTTCCTCCATACTCCTTTTGAAGAATATCCCAAGATTCTTTAGCTTTAGGAAAATGAATTACTCTTGGTAGAATAGTGTCTCCAACTCCTTGTTGAATGCACATGGATGCTTTAGCATTCTTCTTCCTACTCTCCTTAAGTGTATCCTTTTTTGCTTGTTCTAGAGTTGGTGTATCTTCAATTTCATCATACTCGTTTTGAACAATCTCCAAAACATCTTGAGACATGAATAAGGTCTTCATCTTGATGGACCAAAAATCATAATTTTCTCCATGAAAAATTGGGATTGAAGGTTGTTGAATATAAAGGTTTGAGTTGCTAGAACTTGCCATTGATTGGGTTGAAGATTAATTGAAGAAATTGGGTTTTTCCTTTTCTAGATCTAGTTTTTGATAACTTTGAATCTTGCTGATTTTTTGATTGATTGGGTATTAATTGAAATTTTTTTCTACTACCAAGATCAGATTCGATTGATCTTGGCTCTGATACCAACTGTTGTTTGTTTTGGGTGATTAAAAGAGATGTTTGTGATGATTTTTGTTAATGGAGAAGTGGGAACTTGATAAGTTTTTCTCACTCTCTGATTTCATTAACTTAGAAGATGATAATACATTCTCTTTCTTCATTTGGTCAAATATAAGACCCAAGTAAAGAGTTACATGTGGACTACTCTTGTCCATACAACTTCTATTACAAACAGACGCATATTGTCATGACTAAATAGATACATTGTCATGACATTAACAGGAACATTACATTAACTCTCAACAGTTGTTTCGCCACCAATTTGGTATTTGTTTTGATTCTTAATACTTTTGCAACATCTTTTTTTGCAGGATATCCGATGCAAACCTAATAGGAAATTTCCCTATCCTGATAGCGCTGACTTTAATCAGGAAATTGAAAAACTTCAAGAAAGAGTTGCATTGCTGCATGGCGAAAATCAGTGGTATGTTACTGCAATTAACAAAACAAACCCTGCTTCTTCCGAATTTTGTTCGCTTTGAAAAGTTTGTTTTGCACTCCTCTCTATTGATTACCTTTTTTTATGCTTTTAACAATAAAGATGGTTCTGAAGATAGTGGCACAGATAGTGATGAAGAAATTCGCGTTCCAACAAAGAAGTATTGGTTGAGCATATGTTTGACTATATGGGGAATGGAAGATGACGCTGCTGTTAGATCCCAAGTGAAAGCTACAGACCAAGTTTTTGAAATCTATACAGATGGTTTATATAATGAAAATGGAGATTCTGGTTCTGGGCTATTTTACATGACTTTCCTCATTGACCAATAGCTGCTAGGTCGAAGGTGATTGCTAAAGAGAAGCGTGTCTCACCATTTATTCTACAGTTGGAAGGGGTTGTTTTAGGGGTAAAACTTGCGATGCAGTATGACGCTTTTCATTTCTATCTTTATTGCCCATCTGAAAGTGTTTGTTACTTTGTTGATCAAAATTGGCTTCGCAAAGATAAGTGTCGTTGTAGCGGTGTATGGGAAACTGTCAAAAGACGCTGCAAAGTATGTTCTAAGCGGCTGATGTTTACAAGGAACCATAAAGACCATGAAGTTGCTTTTGAACTCACTGAAGATATTTTCTCGGATATCTCAGAACTTGAGAAGCGTGGTCTTCCTTGGTTCTCTACGCGTGATGGTAGAAATGAAAACAATGAAAAAAATGAGGCTGCATATTATCTTGGAAGTCTTCTATAGGATAAGGAGTATAAACTGAAAGAAATTGGTGAGCGGAAGGAGTTGTGGGACATTATCTATAGAGAAGCCTTTGGCCTCTATTTTGAATGAGCTGGTATGTTAATTCTTGTCTTCTTCAAAAATCCTTGAGAAATGTTCTTTTTGTAATTGAGGTCTTTGTGGATGTTTGAAAAATGTTCTTCTTGTAATTGAGGTCTTTGTGGATATTCATCTTGAAATAGATTATGAAAATAGTTATAGATCTTTTCTGCAATAAATATTATCTTCCCCGTATATCACCAGCTTCTGGACTGTATTTCTCCTACAATTTGCAAGACCATGAAAATACTTGGTATTAGCATCTTTTTTCTTCAAATGTTGCCCTTTGGCCCTTGTCAACCATTTTCTTGCATTTTTTTAATTCGCCTGTTTCAATTGGGCTCTCATTTCAACTCTCCCACTCAATTGAAGACTAGAAAGTGCTACAAGTTCTTCTATTGCATTTAGAGCATTTATATGTTTGGTTAGTTTCAATTTCCTTTCACTTATTTTTCCGTATGTTGTTTATAGTACCACCTTTTTAGAAAAAACTTCATATTTCGTAGTAGCGGATCCTCTATAAACCATTGCCTCCCACCACATTTTCAAATTTGATGAAAAAATCAGGATGTAAAAACCAATAACTTTCTATTCAGAAAGGAGCCTTTTTGCAGTGGTTAACAATATTGCAGAATGATCTAAATTGTTCTTGATAAAAGAGTTTGAATTAGGAGTAGGAATTTACCTGCCATTTGATGTGTCACCAAAATTCTTTCCGTCTTGCAGAGAATTTGATCAACTTACATATTGGACCAGGTATACATTCCTTTATTCAATGGTTTATCTATAAGTGCATGCTCCTCCATAAACTGGATGAAAAGTCTCCTCCCACTGACAGAACCACTAGGTTTGTCTCCTCCTGTTCTTCTTCTAGTAACATTGAAATCTCCAGCTGCACACCAGTGTTCATTTGCCCAGCCAGTAATACGTTCAAGCTCCTCCGAAAAGTCAAATCTCCAGATCCAGCCCCTTCCATCCAAAAATGCTTTAAGTTCATCTCTTTAGCCGATTTAGCTCCCTGCAAAAGAGCTAATGCCTCTTCCTTTTCTGGACATGTTGCTCTGAAGAATCTTGGTTTCCCTTCGACTGTTACCTGCACAGTTCCTTAAGATTAGACCAAAGCCAGAAATCAATGATTTTGAAACCCAATCAGCATCAAAATTGATCTTAGACTGGTTTGCTAGTGAAGGATTTCAATAACAATTGATTTTCTCAATCTGATGTGAACCATTAGCTTCATTCGTACTTGTGTCCTCTGCAGGTTTCCAAAATTGTAAGTGTCTCTGAACTGCAAGGCTAATGCTCAAGAAAGAACTAGATGTATCTTGGAATTTTCTGCAACACCTCTCCTTCCATGTCAACCAATATTTTGTAGCTGCTGAATGTATGTCAATTGAGTTACCTGTAAAATAATCTATAAAAGGAGTCCGATTCCCAATTAAGATAACTAATTTTTTTCTCCTAAAGTGTACTTAAATTTGCCCATGTGGATGTGCTTATCTCCGAATGTGCTTATTACCCCCAAACTTTGCGCCCATTGTGTGCAGAAATAATACCGAAGCACCTAAATCTCACACAAAAATGAACCAATATAACATAAAAATGAAGACTAACCGAAAAGAAAATGATTTTTTCACCCCAAGTTTTATCTCGCATTCTTATTCCCGTGGTTAATCTCTGTACCAAAATTGTAATTCATTAACCGCCTTGTGTGCTTCAGTTTTGTTAGGTTTGGATCTTCATAGTCATTTCACTTGGAGCAAGCTCGATCGTTTTCGTATCTCTTTCTCTTGGGAGGATTTTTCCTCCAGAATTGAGCAAATCTCCGTTTATTTTGGTGAGTTAATGCGTGTTTTCTTCTCTTTGATGATAAATTTTTCGACATATTTTTACGTGATTCGAGATTTTGAATGTTTTTCCATTAAATTTTTCTTATTTGGGTTTGGTTTGGTTACAGGTAAAAGAATATCTGATTTGGGTTTACCACTATCTCATATTGGAGGAGGAGGAAGCTAATATGGATTTATTTGCTGAAACAATTGAACAAGTTGCACCACCACCAAATGTAAGCTTATCTATTTGACAGCACTACTGTTTTGTATTCCTATCAGTTGATCAAATCTTAGTGCCCTCTTTGTTTCAAGTTAATGTTGCGGAATCACCAATTTAGCGGATATAATTTTGCAGGGATGTTCACTTTCACCGACCTTTCTGCCCCAGCAAATGCAACAAAAAGAAGAAGATGGATTAACACACGAAATGTTCAAACAAATACAGCGCCCTGCAGAGCATGAAAGTGATCCAGTAAGCTTCAATTAAGTTTAATGTTGCGCAGTCACCAATTTGGTTCTTTGACTTTCATTCCCAGATAAACATAGTTTCCAACAACCTTTGCAGGGACTTCCACAGAGCACTCAGCCCCAGGAGGAGGAGGAAGAAGAAGAAGCAGCAAAAAAAAGGAGAGAAGCTTATGAAGAAGCATGCAGAAAGTATGAAGAAGAAAGCAAAGAGAGCACTAAGTGCGCGCTCAGATCAGTACGAGCCCACAGTCATCCTGTAATTAAGCTCCCTTCCATAATATATGTTCTTATTTGAAGTTTATGTTGTTTCGCCACCAATTTGATGTTTGTTCCAATTCTTGATACTTTTGCAACATCATTTTTGCAGGATATCAAATATAAACCTAATAGGAAATTTCCAGATGCTAATAGCGCTGATTTTAAAGAGACAAAGAAAAAGACTTATTAAAAGAGTTGCATTGCAGTTGGAACAATGTGGCGAAAAACAGTGGTATATTTCTGCAACTAACAAATAAACCCTGTTCCTTCAGAATTTTGTTTGCTGTGAAAAGTTTGTTTACCACTCCTCTCTGTTGATTACCTTTTTTTAATTCTTTTAACAGTGAAGATGGTTCTGAAGATAGTGGACAGATAGTGATGAAGAAATTCAGGTTCCAACAAAACATTATTGGTTGGATATATGTTTGGGTGTATGGGGAAAGGAAGATGATGCTGATATTATATCCCAAGTGAAAGCTACAACACAACTTTTTAATTTTTTTACAAATGGTTCATATGATGCCAAGGGAGATTCTGGTTGTGCGGCTATTTTACATGACTTCCCTCATAGACCAATAGTTGCCAGGTCGAAGGTGTTTTCTGAAGGGCAGTGTGTCTCACCATTTATTCTACAGTTGGAAGGGGTTGCTTTAGGGGTAAAACTTGCGATGCAGTATGACCCTTTTCCTTTCTATCTTTACTGTCCATCTGAAAGTGTTAGTTACTTTGTTGACCAAAATTGGCGTCGCAGAGATAAGTGTCGATGTAGTGGCATATGGGAAACTGTCGAAAGTCGCTGCAAAGCTTGTTCGGAACGGCTGATGTTTCATGGAGACCACAAAGACCATGAAGTTGCTTTTGAACTCACCGAAGGTATTTTCTCAGATATTTCTGAACTTAAGAGGCGTGGTCTTCCTTGGTTCTCTATGCGTGACTGGGAAAAGAATGAGGCTGCATATCATGTCGCAAGTCTTCTACAAGATAATGACTATAAACTAAAGGAAATTGGTGGGTTGAAGGAGTTGTGGGACATTATCTATACAGAAGCCTTTGGGATCTTTTTTGAATAAGCCTTCTGTCCTATGTTCGTTTTACTATTCATATTTTGTTATTAAATTATCAGGTGTTTGGAACAGGATTTGAACTAGTAGACAATGTGTAATATCTGGGTTATTTACTTATTGGATCTTGCATCCACAAATCCCCTCCATTTTCTTCGTGTCACTAGCATGCCCTCACCAAAAGTTGTGTATAATTTTTCCATGTAGCATGGCAGAACCAGTCCTAATACATAGTTGATGAGATTCGTTTTCCGTCGTGTACCAGAACCCAAAATACATAAATGTTAAGAGACACTACATTGACTGTGACGGTGAACGGAAATAAATTGGATCTTTCTTCTCACTTGCTCTTTGTTAGCAGGTGAGTTTTGCTTTTGTTTACTTTTGGTGGTACAAGTCTTTTGTACCCTTTCTTTGATCAATGTAGTTTTCTTTACCGGTCAAAAAAATAAAACAAATAATCACAGTGCCGAGCATAGATTATTACATTGTACATAAACAACTATGATAAAATCTTCTTATACACAGTAAAATATATGAGAAAACTTGATATACCAAGAGAGACGGAGAAAGAACTTATCTCGAGACTAGAACGGCTTACTTACATCCTATAGATATTGTTCGTCTTTCAGTCATACATGTCAATGGCACTAATCTTCCTTCGATAATCACACTTCCAAAATATTAACTAGTATATTTCTTCGTTCTCGCGATTTTCAATCGGAGCTAAGTAAATGGATCTCCAATTAGACCCTCCAAAATGTCACCAGGTTGTGTGTTTGAGATTTTTGCTCGCTAGATTTTATACCGTACCAGGTAAATTGATTGTTGAGACGTTTGACTGGATATCAACTACATGAAGTGGTCACCAGAACTGTTTTCACCTGCATTACTTCTTTTTCAAAATTAAGTTGGTTGGGGTCCTTTTTGATGATCAATTTCACTTAAAGAGTTACCAGTATTAGACAGTATAGAGAACTACCTCTTTCGTTTGTTGCCTTTTAGAACAGTAGAGGATGAAGGGTTGTTGTGCCAATTCCTCTTCCTTTGATTGATAAACCAATTATTAATCTGCTTCAACTGCAAACCTGTTTCTTGAACCAGCCTTGCCTTGTCTTCCTCCTGAAAACAAGTTTCAGCAACCCATATGGTATTAAAGATATAGGGACTTGCAAGAACGAAACTACATGCAGATGAAAAAGATGGTGCTCAATCAGTTCTAGAATAAGAAATACTTACTGTTGGATACGGCCACTTGGAATGCGATTGCCACCAAGCCTTTAAGAGAGAGGTGGTGTCTCCGGGAAGTTTTCCTGCTCTCCTTTTACGCAGAATCTCCTCTCTTATGTCCACAATTTTCTCTTTGTACCCCTGTAAGACATAAAGTTCATGGAAATCTTTAGCATAATCCACCAAAAATATTAAGTTAACATGATGAACAGGGATATTAATAAAAATTCTGACTTACCTGTTTTAGCTCATGTTTCAGCTCTTGCCTTACACGTTCCATCAAGGATCTCTCACTCTCTGTGGGGATAAGAGGACCAAAGCCCATGTTGTCTGCTCCGTCTAGACTTCCGTCAAATAAATTGGTATCACTGTCGGCCTGGTCGTCATCATCATCCGACATTGTTGCACCAGTTCCTTCACCTGGAGAGACGCCTGTTTATGCATAATATTTTGTTAGAAAAAATTAGGAAAATAAGGAAGTTGTTCGGATGAGAAATGATAAGATCAGAAAACCCTCTGTATGTGTGATCCAATAAATTGATATGTATTGAGTATTGACAAGAAATTGTATTTATTATGTACAGTAGGTAGATAATGATGAGAAAATTTAAGATCAAAGATAGAATATGATGATGCGTTATGCAATAATCCACACATTTTTCTAGTTTTTCTTTCCTCTCAATTGAGATGAACAGAAGGAAAACGTAGGGGGAAACGAGACAAAAAAAGAACAACAGAACCCGAAGATATCAGTATATGTCACATTTGATACATCAGTTCATGTGTCAATGCATCAAATCCTCCTAGATCAATTGGTGAACTGTTCCCGGCAAAAAGAAAAATTCAGACTCCGTACATCTAACCTTCAAACAAGTATGAAAACAGAAAGCATGGCATCAATAGTCTTTGAAATTCTGCAACATGGGTTAGATATGAGAGAGAAACCAAGATTCTGCAGCGATTTCTCTGCTACGGGTCTATGATAACCTAATGTATTTCACATTAAACCAGCTCACAAATCACAAAAAAAGATGCCATGCATAAGCAAGTAATTATTATGCAGTAACTTGTACACGCATGGACAAGCTTATTTTCTAGCTTCTAAACACAACCCATCACAGAGAAGAAAGCCTTGAAGTGGATTGTATAAAAAACTACTATAAGTTACCTGTTAAGCTTTGGAGAGATTGCTCAAGCTGCCAACAGGCCATCACAGCTTCCATTGCATGAACACGAACGTGCTGTTGCAGTTGCTCTTTGAAGGAACAGAGCAAAAGAACATAATGCGTCTACACACCATAAAAAAACATGCTCAGAAAACAATAGAAACTCGGATTGGCTAAACAAGTAAAAACAAGAACAGAGATCTTCAGGGACTATCAAGTGACGTTAATAAGTAGTCACAAAGGAGTATCTAAAAAATATTTTAAGATGCATGTGTACACATCCATCAATAAGCCATCCGTTATCAGTCAACATTGCTGGCATCTCTTATGTTTATCAAATGAGTGAACATCATATGAACTTGCAAAAGACCAGGATTAGAGATACCCACTACTCAAATAGAAAAGTGCACCCTAACAAAGAAGCAAGTAAATCATTTTGAGTTTGAACTGCGGTGTTCAAAGGTATCTCTCTGAACTTCTATGTTTTTTTTCTTCCATTATGACTGTGAGAGGAAAATGAAAACAGGAAGAGATATCTACCCTATTTTTGTCAATGATGATCTACTAACATAAAGCATTCAACTCACTTCGTTGAGATACATATCTATGTTGTAAAAGGCGTTGGGCGAGGCGAGGCGCCAAGCCCATAGCCAAAAAAAAAATGGTCATGTCGCCTAGCCTTGGCGCCTTTTTTTGCTAGGCGCTGGTCCTACGCTTAGTGGGCCTTTGGCGCTTAAGCACCTAAGGCGCTCGCCTTTTACAACATAGAGATTACATATGATTAAGCTGGATTTCTCTCTCAATTCTTAAACAGAATTTTGAAGCAACAGGATTACTAAGAAAAACCTCTTTAACTCTCACACCCCAACCAATACTTCGCTTAGCCATAACTTCTCCATTTTGAATCAACTCTCAGCAATACTTAGGATACAAAAAGAAATTCCATGCAAAAATAAACAACAAATTCTCATACAGATTTGAAGCATCCATTTCCGTGTTCTGGTAAATCTGCTCATAACATCTTTGTTTAAACGCAAACTTGTGAAATCCTCTATAAGCTTAGGGACCCTTTGCCATGCTTTCTTCTATCAAATAGTATGAGCTCTAAGAACAAGTGGTGATTTTCGTGAACATGCCGTACTCTCTCAAACAGTTTAAGCTACTGTGATTGGCTCAAGTAAAAAAAGAATCTAGGTCTTCCCTTGAGTGCATGCTGGCCTTTACTTATGTGTCCGGACAATATTTCAACAAGTCATTGTAAGCAAAATATTATTATAGGAGGTCCCAAAAGGTCTAGGGATGGAGTTTTCCCATATGTTACCTCCACATAGCAGCATATATTGGACTAGGACCTAAGCAGTAAATATGTAAGACATGCCATGAAAGTAAGAAAATGTTGCTAAGCATGTTATTAAGCTCCTCATGTGTCTATTTTCCAAACAAAAAAATATATATATTAACAGAAACAGGTGAACATATTTGGCACAAAATCTCTCCCGGTATAAAACTGCAACATGTTCTATAACAGCAAGCAACCTTAAAAGGATATTATTATATTATCCAAACCAATTATTGAAGATGCTTCCTAGTTGAAAATTCGATTCGTTTAGTTAATAAGTGAAAGTTAGTACGGTATAAAACTGAATGGAGATACAATAATAAGAGTGAAGAAGGTAGTGGATAAAAAAAGAATCCTAAAATTTCTGAGGGTACAATAAGAGAGAACAGGGGAGAATCCTAAAAAGAAATTCCCTTCCCATCTCTCAACCTACCTATCTATCTATCTATTGTTGTGGTTTATGTAGATCCAAGATACCGATATGCTGCACTCAAATTTGGTCCTACCTATCTATATACTTATCCATCTATGAAACTGGGATGCAAAAAAAATAAATCCTTCCATGTCTTTCCCAACACTCATTAGAATTCATTTTTATTATCAACAGAACTATTATTGTTACACAACTTTTTACTCCCCCAATTTCAACCAATCTTGTTTGTCAAATCCTTGTTCATAACAGATTGAGACTAAAAGCTAACACAATAATGTTTCATTCTCCAGAATTGGCGAAACTAAGGCATTTGGTTTAGATCAATTCCTTCACTTCATATCAAGGTGTGGGGAACCTATAATTGTTCTATAATGTATTATGCGCAACAATCCATCAAATTAAAAATCATTATTTCAGATTTTGTAAACACCAACCAGAGTATAGCAGTATACAAAAGTATAGACAGTAAAGATGCTTCCCTTTAAGCTTTGTCCCTTTGAGTATTTTCTAGTCCATACTTGAAAATCAGACACAAATTTGAACCAAAATCCCCCAAATAATTTTTAAAAAATTAATTATCTGAGCAAAATTCAGACCAACTTGAAAATTGAACCAGGGAAAATAATATGATAATAATGTTTTTTTTCCCCAAATCAAAATTCCATCCGACAGAGAGAATTTTGGCCGTAATTAACTAATATAAATTCAAAAAATTCATGGATAAAATGGTTGCAAAATTGAAGATTGCAAAAAAGAGTTGGAAAGAAACTACTAACCATGAACTGATCAAGTTCTTTATCATCACCAGCAGTAGCACCACCAGCAGCGGCAGCAGCACCGCCAAGTACAGAATACTTAGCAACAACATGTTGAGATTGTGCAAGTTGAGCATCAATCCTCGGTAATTGATCTACTGGTGTTGCAATGCGTAAACAAGCTACATGTGCAGATAACAATTGATCATATAGAGGATGACCTAATATATCTGCTTTATATCTTGCTGTTTGCCAACTTCCTATAGACGAAACTCCTAATCCACCTCCACCTCCTCCTCCTCCAACATCTCCACCACCAACACCACCACCTCCAGTTTCACTCTCAGCTGCTAAATCTGTTCCACTATTATCATTTCTATTCATCAAATCTGTTCCGGCCATCATGGAATCACTGGAAACAACAGGTACAGAATCTACTCCAACAACACCACCACCAACATCACTTGTATTTCTTTGCAATATTGATCTCGGTAACCATTGATTCGAACCAGTTACACCAACGGGAGAATTATTACTAGAATCCGTATTATTATTATTATTATTATTTGTTGTTTGTAAATGTAAAAAACTTCCATCACCATACTGCTGATTATTATTAGTATTACTGTTACTACTACTACTATTATTATTATTCTGTTGCCTCAAAATTGCATTACTCAACCAATTCGGTCCTCCTTGTTGCTGAGATTTTGGTCCTCCACCTCCACTTTCAATCATCAACCGTTGAATATCTTTATGATCTCTGCTTGTATGTCTTGGTGAAGATTGATGATGTTGATGATGGTGATGAAGATGTTGTTGTTCTGGTATATTTATACTTCTTAATACTGTTGATGATGTTGTTGATGTTGCTCCACCTCCTCCTACTACTAAATGTTCTTCTGCTGCTGAGAATTGTTGATGTTGTAAAGCCATTTCATGTGATAGATGATTATGATTATGAAAAGAAGCCATTAATAATGATGATGATAATAAAGAAGAAGAAACTGAATGAATTTTTCTTTTTCACAACAATTTTTTCTCCTCCTTCATAATAATCTGAAATTTTTTTCTTCTAGACCTTTTTTTTTATATATTTTTATGAGAACGTAAGAGAGAGAGAGTGTTATTTGTACAAGCAGATATTTGTAGATTAATAAATTATTGAGAGTCGAAGAAGAATGAGTACATTGAGTAGACTATACAAAGAGTTTTCTCTTTTTTCTTTTTTTTTCTCTGGCAGATTAAAAAAAAATGAAAAATTAAAGTAAGACAACATGAGACATACATTGCATACGTATAGGAAAAAGTGGTTTTCTAGTACTACTGTCTACTGTACTCACTCTACTTTGGTACAACGTTTTCTCAAAACCAACCGCCGTTTATCTCCGACTGTCCGTCCTGTGACCGTCCCCGTGAGTAACACTATTTCATCAGTAACAAGTGGTTATAGGCTGCTATGGTAGCTAGCTTATACATCAGTTCGAGCAATAAAGACATCCGGTCGAATTTAATTCATGTATATCATCAGAAGAAGAAAAAAGCTAAATCCTTGGGAAAAAAGTTGTTTTTTTCTCGGGACTTTTACATGTAAGAGATAATCGAACAGTTCGCAACTTGGCCCGTACATGTCGAGTCGGTAATATAAGACTGGCTATTGGCAGTTGATCAACTTGGTATAGGCGGTTCTCATAAATACAGTCGACGTTGGTCTGAACGTACACGAAAAATCCATGAAAAAATTAAAATTACGTCGCTTCCCGCGTATCCACACACTGACAAAAGGAGGACCTAATCTTTTTTCCGTAAGACACGCGGCGGATAAATCTATAGCCGGACCACAAAGGTAGGGACCACGTATGAAGTTAGCACGCGAATTGAATTGCCGTATCATAACCATACACGTGTAAATAAAGCATCTAAGAGTGTTCTAGGGGACCATTGACTTTATCATACCATTGTCTGTGGCGCCGCCGGCTTAATCACGCTCATCTCTTGCAGAATTATTATCGATTTTTCTTCTTTAAATTATTTGTTGTGGTCCCAAAATGTAAAAGAAAGCAAAAGGCAGGACCACGGTACACACTCTTTATCATAGGGAAGGTTTTTGTGTGGAGACCATTTGTTCACTGTACAGATTACTCGTGGCTACTACCTTCTTCTTCTTTTTTTTGTAGAATGGTCCCCTTTCTAATCTCTACTGTTATCTGCCGTCAGTCCGACAGCATTTTACGGCTTGCTTTTCTATTGTGTCAACCAAGCTGCAAGCTCAAAGGCTGTTGCTTGTCTTTTCTTTTTTTTTTTTTTTTTTTTTTTTAACGCAGTCTTTTGTAACAGGAAAAGTTATTCACCTGCCCACATTTTTACAGTATCAACTGAGATTCTTCTGGTGTAACAGACATGCATTTGGCACGTTTTGGTTGCGACTTACGATTTTTTTTTCAACCCAAGCTTCATCTGGCCTTCTTGTTCCACTGGTAAATCTTTGTATACCACAATTGTAATTCATTAACCAGCTTGTGTGCATTAGTTCGGTCTTTGGCTAAGTTTGAATCTTCGTAGTACAAAGTACAATATAGTTAAATCAAGAAGTGACACTTGAGAGGGTGGTCATCCAAGTTCTATCTACTAGTCAAGTATTTTGCCATGTAATATAAGACATGGAATGGAATGACTTATCAAAATCGATAGGAAAATGTGAAGTGTTTCGATCAAAAGATGAAATAAGTAAAGAACCATGCTCCCTTCGTAAGTACAAGATGAAATTTTGCGGCATAGCATGGTGACAATGTCAACAGCCGAGAGAAGTAGATTACAAGTGCATGAGATATATTATTAACTTTTTTTTTCTATGGTCAATGAGATATATTACTAATACTAATTTATTTTAGACAAAATAATTATGCTTTGAAAATAAAAATAGGAACGCTAGTAAGTATTGTGAAAAAACAATAAAAATTATCGTCTATTTAGATACAACAAAGATTAAAATAAAAAAGAGTTTGATCGTCTATTATGTGCCCTCGTGTAACAATCTCTTAGTAATTTTGTAAATTTCATACTTCATAAAAAAGAAGAAAAAAATGTCTAATATGATACGCAGGGAGTGGAATTTCTTTGAACCAATCTTAGTTTTCAAATTTATTTTAAGATTTATGTAATTTTCTTTAAGAGACAATTAAGCTTATTATCTGTCACCCATTAAAAAATTACTCATTAATATATATATTTTTCTATTGATTGTAATTATGTCAAAATCAAAAACATAAAGAGTTTATTTCGTAGATAATACATCTAAATAGCACATATTTTTCTTTTTCCGATCAATCGGTGAGGAAGATTTCATTTATTTTTTTTTATTTTTTTTTAAAAGAGTAGAAAAACAAACACCATATATATATAATGATGCTTCAAAAAAAAATAGACATCATATAGCAAAAGAAAAACTCGACCAATTTTAGACATTGCAAAAATATAGGTTTGATCACCACGAGTTTCTAAACATCTTTGAAGATGTTCAATCTTTTTCTTAAAGATGAAAAAGTTGACACATTCAGCGGGGCTTAAGGGTCCCTATCCCACATAAAAGAAACTAAAAAAACAAAAACAAAAACAAAACAAATTCCACGCCAACAGACAAAGGTTACAAATTATAACCGATAGTACACCTTCTGATTTTTGTCGTCCTCAATGATGCCTACGAATCCATCTCCCAGATTATGCCAATCCAACACCTCATGAGTAAAAGGAGGATAAATGCCTGCTAACCAATTCGTTGCCTTATTGGTCTCACGATAAATGTGCTCCACCTTTATACATTCATATTGCTTTCTGAGCTTAACAATATGTCTCCAAATATATCTCACATTCCAGGGAGGGTCAGGATTATCACTATTAAGTAAGACCACTGCAGCCATATAATCCAACCATAACTGATTACTCATTAATATAATTCAATTCTTGTCACTATTAAGTAAGACCACTGCACCCATTACATACTCCCTGCGTGAGACTGTCATCATTAAGTAAGACCACTGCACTCATCACTAAATTACTCGTTAATATACATACTCTCTGCGTTCCACTTTAGATGGTGTTTTAAGATTTTTTACGCAGATTAAGATACAGAGAGATATAAAAAAATCCATTTATGACCATAAGAAAAGTCTTCTAATATTAATTAGTATTAGTGCATTTAATAAACTTATAGTTTCAAGATAAAATGCTATGGTATTATTGGTAATTTTTTGAGAAAATCATCAAGTAATGTGGAACAGAGGGAGTATATTTTTATATTGATTGTAATTATGTCAAATTCAAAAATATAAAGAGTTTATTTCGTAGATAATATATCCCAATAGTATAGATTTTTCCTCTCTCTTTTTTTCCAATCGAAAAGAAAGACTTCCTTAATATATTAAAAAAAAGAAAAAAAAAGGAAAGAAAAAGAGCACAAAAACAAACACCATACACGTATAATGATGCTTCAAAAAAAATAGACATCATATAACAAAAATCCTCAATTGACCAATTTCAGACATTGCAAAAATATAGGCCTAATCACCACGGGTTTCTAAATATCTTCGAAGATGCTCAATTTTATTTTTATTTAAAGGAAAAAAAAAAAATTTGACACATTCAGCAAGGCATAACCTAGCCCACAAAAAAAAACTAAAAAAAAAAACCCCGTCAACAAATAAAGGTTACAAACTATAACCGATAGTACACCATATGATTTATGTCCTCCTCAATGATGCCTACGAATTCATCTCCCAAATTATGCCAATCCTACATTTCGTAAGCAGAAGGAAGATAAATGCCTACAAAACAATCCGCTACCTTATTGTTCTCACGATAAATATGCTCCACCTTTATCCATTCATATTGCTACTTGAGCTTAACAATATGTCTCTAAATATATCTGACATTCCAGGGAGGGTGAAGATTATCACTATCAAGTAAGATCACTGCATCCATAAAATCCTACCCTAACTGAGCCCTTCTAAAACCATTGGAAATAGCAGTCTTAAGTCTAATCTCAACCCCTTGCAACTCATGACCCAACACCGATATACCAAAACTAGAGTCAGTTGTAGTAGCCAAACAAACAACCCAAACGTTTCTAATGACATGTCCAAAACCTCCCAAACCATCTCCCCAAGAACCATATGAGTTGATCATAACTGGACCCTCTTAAGGCCTTTTCCACCAACACCTCAATTCAATTTTAAGCTTAAAGAAACAAACCATATTTCAGTTATGAAATAGATGTCCAGAATAAGGGGTGTACTCAACAGTAATAATATGTGCAACTAGTTTCAATTTAACATTCTCCACTATTAACCAACTGACATGATCAGTGGCCTGATTCTGATTTCTGAGAACCCTAGCATCGCATTCCTTCTAGATATGATATACAAAACTGTTGAAAGTGAGTTTCCTCATAGTTGTAATGATGGAAGAACCCGCAAAGACAAAACTGCACCAATGAATCTCCTCCTTCCAAGTGGTCCTCTGCCCTGTCACATAGCCCATTTTAATATGCAACCCCAACCAAATTTGAGAAGAAAAGAAGCAGTAATAAAATAAATGATCTTCATCTTCAATTCCTTGGTTACAAAACACACACAAATGAGAAACATCAAACCCTCACTTAATGAGTTTGCTTTTACTCTTGAGCCAAAGTTTCATAGCAACCTAGGTGATAAAAGAATGTTTGCGAATGTGGAGCTTAAACCAAACCAAATTAGTCCAAAAAGGAGACTCATTAGGATTCATTAAGTCTTTTTAAGTATCATTTACTATATATCTTCCAGAAGTGCTTGGAGACCAAATTACCCAATCCTCCACAATTGGATCCATACATATACTCCCAATATGGTCAATAAGAGCTGCAGCGAAAGTATCTTCAGAATAAGGGAGCCTCCAACCATACTCATCAGTGTATTCAAACACTATACAATCTCTGCCTAAAAAGACTGAATTGATGATCTCATCAGGGATCCGGTCAATGAGTCTACCAGAAGGATGCAAATTTCCAGTTAAGAAGGAAGTGAATATCCCATTTCTAATAGAAGTCCTCAAATATCTAGCAGTTTCAGTTCTCTGACTCAAGATATGTCTCCAACTCCAAGAGGCATCTTGGGGACATTGCATAGTCCAAAAGTCCTTCTCCTTAATAAGACTTTGCTTTATCCAATCAGTCAAAACTAAACATTTATTAGTGGCCAACTCCCAAACATGCCTCATACCAGCTGCCAAGTTAGTAGTCTGAAGGTCTCTAACAGCAAGCTCACCCTCTTTGTAGGAAGAACAAACCTGATGCCAACTAATGAGATAACTATACTTCTTCTTCGTCTCTGCTCCAGCCCATAAGAATTTCTTGAAAATATAGTTAAGATACTTGATAACCTATTTGGGCAAAATAAAACAAAAGAGCCAATAAAAGACCATACCATTGAGGACATTCTTTATAAGATTTAGTCTACCAGCATAAGATAGGGATTTATACTGCCAAGACTTTATGTGACTTGTGGCTTTATCAATAAGAGGAAAGCCTAGTAAAAATAAAAGGCAAACCTAAGTATCTAACCGACAATTCCCCCACTACACAGTCCAGACAAGACACAATATTCTGTTGATTTATCTCACTGACATTTGAACAGAAAATCGAAGATTTTTCCTTACTAACCTCAAGCCCAGAACAAGCACTGAAATTTTGGAGAGCACTATTGAGAGCTGAAACAGATTTAAAATCACCTTTGAAGAAGATCAATACAACGTCTGCGTAGCAGAGGTAGGTAAGATAAGTAGTCTAACACCTCGGATGAAACCCGTAGTCTTCACTCTTCATCTGATTCCTCAAGCAGGCACTTAGAATCTCCATAACCATCACAAATAAGTACGGAGACAGCATGCAACCTTGACTCAAGGGGATCCATTTATCATGACGTAGAATTTAGAAGAAGTAATGCAACATTGGATCCAGTCAATAAAAATACTCGGAAAACCAAACTTCTAAAGAGTAGTGATCACTTCCCTCCAACCTACCATGTCGTAGGCTTTCTTCAGGTAAATCTTGATAGCACATCTTGGAGACCCAATAGCCTTGTGATAGTTTCTCAAAATCTCATGTTCCACAAGAACATTGTCCTGGATGGATCTCCCGGATATTAATGCAAACTGATTTTCACTAATCAAATTAGATAGCACAGACTTAATCCACAGAGCAATAATCTTGGTCAGACGCTTGTAAATCACATTATAACAGGCTATTAGTCTAAAGTCTTTAACAAAATTTGGATTTTGTTTCTTAGCAACCAAAGTAAGAAATGTATTATTTACCTCCTTTTCAAGCTTTCCTTTGAGAAAAAAATTGTGCAGCAGCTGTAAAATCGTCCCCAACAGTGCTTCAGCTAGCTTTAAAGAACCAACTCGAGTACCCATCTGGTCATCCTCATCATTAAGTATATTGTCAAATTAAATAAAACTAAACAAAATTGGGTCATCCACAAAAGGAGAAGAAGCATCATCAAGTAAATTCGAATAGAAGTCAAGACACTCACCTGCAATCTCCACATCCTTATGCAGCATCACATTGTCCATTAACATCAGAGTCAAAATATAGTTTCTAGAATATCTGGCATTTAATGAGTTATGAAAAAAAAGGGTATTGGAATCCCCTAGATCGATCTACTGAACCTTGGATTTTTTGCTTAGCCATCAACTATTCATACCTAGAAATATTAACACAGTAACGAATAACCACTTTCTCATTCTGAACTGACTCCACACAATTGTTGAATAGACTTTAGTTATACCTTAGCATTCTAAACCTGCATAGGAATACTCCTAAATCTTTCCCTTTTCCACTGAATAATCTTCCATTTGAATATGTGAAGTTTAGTCACAAGAACATACATTAAATTCCCTCTCACTTCTTCCATCCAAACCTCTTTCACCAGATCCATAAAGTCACTCTCTTCGGTCATGAAATTGAAAAACTTAAATAGAGGCGAGCCATGGTTACGATTTTCGAAAATAGAAACCATCATTGAAGAATGATCAGATATCACTGCTTCAAGAAATTCAACTTTAGAATCCGTAAAACTGCTCATTCAATCCATATTCACAAGAACCCTATCAATCTTGGACATAATCCTACTATCATCAGTTTGACCATTTTTCCAAGTGTAAAAACACCCAAAGTAGGCTGAATAAAAAATGTGACAATCATGAGTACAATTCCAAAAATCCAAGTACTGATGAGGAGAAACTGCACTACAAATTTTCTCACTAGAAAACAAAATGGAGTTAAAATCTCCCACTATCAAAAGAGGCCCAGAATAAGAAGTAGAAAAGGATAAAAGATCAGCCCAAAGTTATTGTCTGATCCCAGCATCATTATTTCCATAAACAAAACTAACCACAAATTTCAAATATCTACCAGTAACCACTTCAACAAATTTAGCTTGGTATGAAAAATAAAGAACCTCAAGGGGATCCCACTCTGTCCAAACTCTACCAGACTCATTGTGTATGTAATTATTATCAACAAAATTCCAATCAGAGCTAATAGCCCTTCTAATTCTATCTTTATTAGGACTCTGAACATAAGTCTCAACGATGCTTAGAATAAACAATTTATTCTCCCTAATTAAAGTTTTCATTCTATTTGGTTAAGAGGATCATTCAATCCCCTTATGTTCCAACAACCTAATTTAAACATCATTTAAAACTAGAGGTTTGGACTTCTTACGTCTTGCAGGTTTCTTCAAATCTATACCCTTATGATATAAACAACATGACCAATATGAATTCTAGCACTAGTTCCTCCGATAACATTAAAAAAATGCTTCACACCCTCCCCAATATTTGGATTCTCATTTTCATCTAGAGGACCACAGTTTGCAAATTAGAATAAACATTCCCGCCCCCTCTTTCTCAGGTCCCCTATCTTGTAAAATATCAAAATAATTCTTGACAGGTACCATATAATTAGGGACTACACTAGTCCTCTAAACAACTTCAGGTCCAATAAATTCCCCATCAAACTGTCTCTTCCTATTTTCAGGAATAAATTCCATTATAATCTCTTCAACAATCACAGACCCTTCCATAACCTCAGCATCCATAATCTCTGTCTCATCAATTAAAGCAATAGACCCATTTGAAATCACCCATTGCTTTTTCCTGTGAGTCTTCACAACCCACTCACACCTCATCTGCTGTTGCTGCACATTTCCTTTCTTCTGCTTACCATCCACCTCTACCTGAGTTTTTGGACAGTTAACATGAGTGTGGCCAAAGGTCTTACATCCCCCATATTTAGGAGGTTTCCATGAGTATTCAACAAATACCTGAAAAACTTCCTTACCATCAATCACCACCGTAATTTCAGTATGATGATCAAAATCAATATCACTCTCCACATGTACTCTGGAAAAATTCATTCCACACCTCTCTGAGGTTTTCCTATTTGTCATAAACGGTATACCCAAATAGGTAGCAATAATCCTAATACCCCTTGAATTCCATAAGAACATTGGAATCTTCCTAAGAGAGACCCATATTTGAACCGTTTTCAATTCCTCTGCCGTCTGCTCAACCAGAGGAGTCCAAGATCAAAATGATGTTCAAAGTTGGTAAATACAGAAAAACTCTCGTCGAGAAAATATTTGTTTTTTCGGGTTTTATGTGAAATATGAATTTAACTCGACATCTCGGCTTGAGTCATATATTAAACCAGACATTTGTTTTGTATGATTTTGATTTGATTCAGCTCGTACCTTTGGCTTCCGTATATTACATCCAAACCACATTGTGTATTCGGTTTATTAAGTATATACGTGTATATATATGGCTAGATTTAAAAACTTTTTATATTTTTATTAAAGTATTTACATTTTGATTATTAAACAATTTGAAAATCGGGTGTAATAACCCTCGCGAAAATAGGATATAATAAGTTCGATTTAGATAGAATTAGTAAAATCTAGATGAGATAAAGCAAGGGAAAAAAATATATATGAAAGAAACAAAGAAAACACCCACCCTAAAACATCACTGCATCAGGTTCAATATCCGAACTTCCATAGGTGTGTATATCAAACGTCAATCCATTTCAAACCTTTAAAGCCGGCCAAAAATAGTATTCCGGATCAATCTTTCAAATTATCACTATTGCAAATCACCCCTATAATAATTTCTTTAATGTGAACTATACGGCTAGTTTGAAGACACATGGCATAGTTAAGAACAGTTGGCGCCATTTATTTGGAATATGGTATCCGAGCATCCTTGTCTAGGTTTCGTGAGGCACCCGCTTCGTTGCTTGCCACCAAGATATACTACAAGGATTACAACCGGCCAACCACTAATGACATGAAACGTGTCATACTTAATGGTGAGATTAGTCATGCCATTAGAATTCAGTACAAGGTTATAAGTTTTTTTTGTAAGCATCAAAGAAAAGGTCCATATTTAATGGATAAGTCTTTCTAGGTTAGGTATTTTTATTTTGTTTTATCTTTTGTGATTATTCTAATAGAGATGTGTTTGTTTGTTAGTTGAAAGCTGATTTAACAAATATTAAAGTGGGAGCATTGTACCCATTTTATGTAGAAATCAAACACTAAAATGACTCACTAAAATCATATGACCCCAATGCAATGTTATTTTATTTCTTTAATATATCTTGTCTTATTTTGAATGATTACATAATAAACTAAGCCAGTGCAGGATTAACCTCGATGAATTTATTTTTTAATGGCGCGATTAGATACTCTAAGCAGAAATCGGGAGCAAAAATATTTTACTTCACAAAAAGTTAACTTTTTTGTTTATAGAATTTATTTTGAAACTGTGTATCCAAATTAATTTCTGATTTTTTTGTTTTCAGAAGTCAAAAAATAACTTCTAGGCGTGTATCCAAATAACCTATTATAGCGCGTTTGGATGCCAGAAACAAAAATCAGAAGCAAAGATATTTTATTTCACAAAAAGCCGAGTTTTTTGTTTCTAAAAATCGTTTTGAAATTTTACACCCAAACTAGTTTTCTTGCTTACTTTTGGGTGTGTAGCCATTAGAAAGTCGTTACTTTTAATTTTTCAATCCGACTTATTCTTAGAGGAAAATAAAAAATGAAAATACCATGTTTCCTGAAAAGGAGATAGTAATATTTTGTTTGGCAACTGGAAATATAAATGCTTCTGTTTTTCCAAATGTAAAAATAGTTGGCCAAAATAGTTTAGGAAGTAATAAGCAAAATTTGTTTAGTCGACAAAGGACATATTTTTTGCTTTTAAAAAATCATTCTGAAATTTAGTCCAAAAACTACCTTTCTGTTGCAGTGGAAATATAGGGAAGATAGAGAGGCAGAGGAAAGTTTCTATTAATTAGAGTAAACTGTGTTACATAAATATATTCTTTTATATACAAGTAGGAAGAAGACCCTAGACACTATATTGGGCCGCACATCCATGGGCTACAAGCCCTACAACACTCCCCCTTGTGCAGTCCAGTAGAACTTCATATGTAGTGCTTCACATTTAGTGCTTCGAATATAGTTCTTCAAATGTCGCCCTCTCCTTGATGACTTGTGCCGAAATCAATTGCCTTATTAAAACTTTGACAAGCAAAAACCCAGTGGGAAAAAACCTTGGTACAACTCTTCACATGTAGTACTTCACATGTTGTCTCGTATTTTACATGTAGTTCATTACATGTAATACGATCTTCAAAGATCGTCGAGTCTAAGTTAATTGTCTCGTTAAAACTTCGTCAGGCTAACCCAGAGGGACAAAACCTGAACTAAAGAAAAAGAGTACAACATTAAGTAAACCTAGAACATAGTTGGATGCATATACGTTGCCTCATTAAAACCTTGACAAGGAAAACCCAGTGGGATAAAACTTTGACGAAGGGAAAAGAGTACAATGTGACATATGCAAGTAAAGGTGATCTGTTGCAGATGATCACTTTGCTCCGTTGAAGTTGACTAGTTTCTTCACAACTCTTAAGGAAGAAAATCCTCGTGGGAAAGACAATAGCCTTAGCTGGGAAATTACTTCCCGTGTTTGTTGTTGTCTCATTAAAAACCTTGCCAAGTAACAAAACCCTGTGGGAAAAAGTAACCTCGATGAAGGAAAAGAATTCAACACACCATTAGATGCTCCCCCTGATGTCAAACAATTTTCATTAGTCTAATGCGGTCAGAAGGAGTTTATCACACTTTACTTTGGTGACTTGAATGTTTATAAGACCCTGTTGTTGATTCTGGAAGTTACATTGCTTAACAGACTATCGCGTTTCATTTCTTTGATTCAGATATTTTCAGTAATATCAACGCGGTGTTTATGACTTCAACGTTCAACACGCATGATGTTTTTAATGTTGTCTCACTAAAATCCTTGTCGAGTGACAAAACCATTTGGGAAAAACTATTCTCGACCGAAAGGGAAAAGAGTACAACACAGCTTCAATTTCGAAGTAAAATATGTCGACATCATATCCTTGGATCCTCTCCCTGATGTCGGCATCTCCCCCTGATTACTTTCAGAGTTGTTCCAGAAAGTTCCTTTAGTTATGTATTTTTCGAAACTGAATATTGATAATGACTTAGAAAATAGTCTACCATATCTCCCCTTGATTACTTTCGTTGGAGAAGAGATTATTGTTCCTTCATAATCAACAACTTTTGGATTGCACTTTCATTAGCATTCCTTTTTATGTCTTTGCAGGGATAAAGAAAATTTATGTCAATGGTTACTTTTAAGTACATGATTACATTCACTATACCATTCCAATGACGTTGCGTTGGCGCTGAGCTATATCTAGCTAACAAGTTCTCCGAGGATTTAAAATTTAATCGAGTACATTATTATACTAAGTACAACAATGCGTCTATTGTACTTAGATATGGGAATTTCATCTCCCAACACATCTTCGTCATCGTCCTTTAGAGAAATGGTCACTTACTTACATTTGAACCTCGACTAATCATGAGAGTGCTATCAGGATGCATGTCTTTGTTAAATTTCCTGACAACTTTAGACATATGCAAACTAGTGGAATAATATACCACAAGCTCAGTATTCAGTCGAGTTTTCCCTAGACTTTTCATCTCAAATTAAGATTTCAAATAGCTTTTAAGGTCTCTTATTACATCAGGACTACCCATCATGTCTGTACCATCGACATAGATAGCTACAATTCCAAATCAGGAACTTTCTTATGAATACGCAAGGAAAAATACCTTACTTGTCTATCCCCTCCAAATCAAATAGTCACTTAGACGGGTATACCACATTCGCCCGATTTCTTCAATCTATAAGTGAGCGTTATATCTAACTGTAAACGCACTCTGTGGTTTAGAGTCACTTGATTTGGGAAACAAAAGTCTATCAAGTACTTTTGTAAATATCTGTTATCTCTTGATTCTTTCAGAGATACGTAACAACAACATACATATGCTGCATTTCAAGTCCTTTTGAAATTACCAAGCTAACTAAGTAGCATAACGCTATAACGTTCATTACAAGAGAACAATTCCAGGGCTTTGTGAGAAGCCTCGCGCCACAAGGCGAGTCTTTATCCTTTAAGACTGTTTTCTTCTCATTATTCTCTGTGACAAATTAATCATGTATGTCCAATAGGCTTTACACTCGGTTGGTTAGCACTACCACACCACCAAATACCTGTATATTTGTCAAAGAACCAAGTTCTACCTGGATTGTATAGGCCAAATATGCTCTCGTTGACATTAAGCAACAAGGAGCTTAGTTTGATCTTATCTTGCTCTATTTTCTTAAGCAAGTGTATATGAAATTAATCATCAATATGCTCGCATGATCTTTCCATTGACTCGTGAGCATTCTCATAATCCACTTGGGATGTCATTGTTCTCTGGAATCATTAAACTTCGGAGCGTCCTCCAGTTTGATTCATGGACATATTCAGAGACAATCTTATGAGATGATTTCTGATGATATAAATAAGTTGTGCCTTACTCACCTACTTCCATTCTAGGTGATGATTAATCGAACCAAGTGGTCTCTCCAACTTCCTTTATGGAGCCACGACCTCAACCACACTTCTACTAAGTGTAGTTGCAATACCTTAGTCTATGGTGTATATCCCTTATTGAGGATTCGTAACCTTGCGCAGGTAGGTTTGCAGCTGGTATGTGTCATCTCATCACTTTAGCGACATCAGTGTACATTATGAAAATCAATTATTCTTTGTCACTTCACATTTACATTTGTGGAGTACATGAATCAATATGAGATATAGTAGGAACACACCACAACAATTTCTTGTCATTCCCTTAGAAAATATTTTTTCTTATCTCCCCCTAACGACGGGAAGACTATCTCATTAAAGTGATAACCCGCAAATCTAGCGGTAAGAGATCTCCTTCCAAAAGGTTTAAAATGCGGATAATTGTTGGGAACTCATTTCCAACATAACTACTTAACAGTTTTGAAGACCCATCATAGTACGATGTGGAGTCGTAATGACACTTATATAGTGAAACCAAAAATACGTAAGAACATGAATGTCAGGCTTATATCCAATTACCAATTGGTACGCATAAAAGGTTGACTAATATTGGGTTCTAAAATGAATTAAGTAAAGATGCGTGTAATATTGCATATCCCCAAAGCAAGAAAAGATAGGTTGGTACGCATAACCTATTCCTTAGACATCATCTGTAACATTTGATGGTAGTCTGTGCGAGACCATTGGGTATAAGATGTTTTACATTGATCTTATTAAACATACAATATTCATAAAATTCTTTTGATGTACACTCGCTAGCATTTACAAGGGGTGGTGAGCCATTACATGTATTATATGTGCTAGTAGTTTTCTAAACGCCCTTACATCCACCAGAGCCATAAGTCACTTGAATGGTCCACATTTTGTATGGAAATTTTTCTAAATATCACCTTGTTTTCTTTGTAATATGGATTATTTACCATTTGCATCTTAGGATGGTCTCGATCCTGTTTTACTGAAGGCTTTGTAAAATGAGTGATATGCTTTCTTATTTGGAAGCATAATGGGAAGGGGGGTTGTGCATCTAGTACTTTAGAAAACACTTATTGAGAGATATGCCGTCACTTCACATTCTGTCAATCTTTTTCCCGTTGTCTCGTTCACTCAAATAAAGTGATGTACGTATAAGCCCTTTCAAAACGATCATTATATCACAACCAAAATGGCTTTATGGTTATTCCAAAGCCTGTATGAGTCAATACCCAATATTTCATTGTCGGGGTCAATATGGATTCAATAATCCAAATACTGTAGTGATTTACATTTCACTAGATTGACTCATTAGTTTCTCTAAAATATGTTTCCTTCCACATGCATTAGAGATATAAAAGATGCAATCAATTACATTCTCATCACTGTGAGTTTCCATATGATATCCACTTTCATGGGTTTCTTTGGAATTTAACTAGGTGATTAGCTCTCGGTACATATAGAGCTTTTGTGACTTTGTTCCATCTTGGAAACAAATTTTAAACAGTGCTTCGCTCAATGATCCAATCATCGTAGTCATATTATATGGAATTAGTTCAACAACTAGTGTATATTCCTTAAATTAGTGGAAGAAAAACCACTATCAGTTAGACATTAAGTCTTGAGAGATTTAATAAGTGGTGTGGCCTTATTATGTAACAAAAGACGGATTCAACTCAGTTACTTTAGAGAGAGTATATGTTACGTTTCATCCAGATATATCTCAATTGCTTTAGAGAATTTATGTCTCGTGGGAATGATGTACTTTTCATTCTATAAGCGCGGACATTGGATCTAGTTCAATTAAATAGTCAATTGGACAAGCAAAGTTCTACTTGTCATTAAAGTTGATGTTTAAAGTATCACCTTCCTACGGAAATCAGTTGCTATTATGGTACCTGCATTACATTGCTCGTACCAATACCAGTAACAATTTATTTTTGATGCGAGCTAGAATTACATCTTGGCTTGATCCCATATTCAGTTGATACCAGTACTTTGGTGTCATTACTATCGGAGACAAAAATACATATTTGTCTCATGATATATATGTCCCTATTCACAATGCTTCAGAAAAGTCGGTAAGCCTAGCTCTCATTACTTTGGGGTTGTTTTTATTTTCAAATTTTCTACGATTAGCTTAATGCGAGAAATTTCTTCATCTCAACGGGTCAAGAGAATCCCGTTTTGCATGTCAACCACTTACTTTAGGTTGAATAGCTTACTAAAAATAGTGGATCTCTTGTTTGCATACTTTAACATATACTGGTTCGTTAGTATTATGAATGAAGTAGAAAAATGGAAGAAAAATAAACTCCGACTCATGTCACTTTCTGTGAGTCCTTCCACAAAAGTTGAGATTCATGTGCTTTTAACTACAACATAACTTTGTTGAAGCTACTGATTATAATACAATAATCTAATAAGTGGATTTCATCCCACTGGACATTCATGCTCTGGGAAAAAAATAATCATGAGTGTTTAAATTTTTCATAACATAGGGGCATATGGATTTACCTTTTAGACGGTACATTGTCATTGGTAGAGAGTTTTACATGGGATACACACCTTTTCCACATCAAATAGATAACAATGTTCTAGTACTTCTAGCCCTCTAAAAAAGAAAATGAGTTATATTTGAATCGAGTTGGTTTGACCAATTAGACAAAAAAAAACATTCAACAATAGCCAATATGCATATTCAAGAGAAAAAAATAGCACTAAAACCAAAAAAAAAAAATGATCGAGATCAACAATCATAATCTAAGTTGACCGTTTATATGATATGGACTTATCAAAAAAATAAAATAAAGAACTAGACATGTTCTAAGAAAAAATAATAATAAGCCCGGTAAGTATACAATGTTAAAGACCACATTAACATTAGTTACATACCTCGTGTCATGCTTTGGTTCTCGCTGCACATGGACAGAACCAGGACGGACTTTATCACGCACGCCCTAAAACTGGAACAGGACATACTGCTGGAACAAGGTTGGACTGGGTTGGACCGACTGAACGGAGTGGACCGGATTGTGTTGGACCGAGTAGACCGAGGTCAGAGAAAATTTGTTTCTTTTACCGATTTCCTTTCCCTGTCGGAAGCAAACAGAACCCCACAGGTGCTTCTCTTTCACGGATTCCCACATGAGCTTCTCTTTAGGAACGAAATCTGAAGGATCCGTCCAATTTGCAAACTTCGCATGGCATGATTAACCAAAACATCCCATGATTATCCCTTTCTTAACGATATGTCCCATTTGAAAAATTTCACATGGTTAAATCAAACTACCGATTGATGAGAAAGATAATACAATTTTATATTAAAACATATCATCAAAGATTGTAATAAAAACTTAGCTGATTTGACGATCACGATCCATTGATTCCAACGAACCCAATGATTCCAAAGTAGTGTATTTGATTGAAGATAAAATAATAATAAATACGGATCCAAAACAATCCTTCAGAGATTTGATAGCAACCCAAAAAAAATAATCATTGCCGCAAGGTTAGAGCTCGTGCTAATTACGTGTTGCAGTGGAAATATAGGGAAGATAAAGAGGCAGAGGAAAGTTTCTATTAATTAGAGTAAACTGTGTTACATAAATATATTATTTTATATACAAGTAGGAAGAAGACCCAAAACACTATATTGGGCCGCACATCCATAGACTACAAGCCCTACAACACTTTCGACTTTTTATCTTAGTCGAGCCAAAAAGCTAGTTGTCATATGGTATCCAAACAACCCTTATATGGTACGAGGGTGCAGCACTTTTCTCCGGTTAGCTTTGGGTGGCAATGGCGGTAGAAGCTAAAAGCTAAGATAAGTGAAAGACTCTGAATTTTGTTAAGTCAATATGCTTTGTACGTGTGGATAGCCCTTCAGTCCTAAACTTTTTAATTCCGTTTAGAATTTTACCATCGAGAGATCATATAAATAGTCAGTTCATGCTTTCAAACCGCACTTAATCCCAACTAAAATTAAGATTGCTAATAGGGGTACCAGATTAAGTGGGGGTGTATCAAAATTATAATAAGACAAAACACATTTTCATATAAGACAAAACAGTTTTTGCCTAGGTACACCCCACCTAACCTGGCACCCCATTAGCATCCTAGACTAAAATGATGAAAGAAAAAACAAAAGTGAAAAAACAAAAGCAAAAAGGACTTTGATGTGAACGAATGAGTTGAACCAAAACAAACAATCACAACAATATCTTCGATTAGCTACATTGTTATGACTTTCGATTTGATTAGTGGATTCGACACCAGAAAAAGAGAAAAAAGGACGAGAGACGCGGGTAATAATTGATTAGATGCGATAAGATGATCCATGGGATGGTTTGATATTGATATGACCGTGGCGATAATAAAAAGAATAAGTAAAACAAACTCACTGGTATCCATCACCGTAAAAACCAAAAATAAAAACTTTATAATGGGTTTGGATATAAATTTGTTTCTACTTCTACTTCTCTACAAGTCAAAATCAGAAACAGAAGTTAGAAATGGAAAAAATTTGTTTTATAAAAAATTAACTTTTTAATTTCTAGAAATCGTTTTAAAATTTGACAGCCAAACAGTTTTTGACTTTTCGATTTCTATAAGTCAAAAAAATTACTTTTGATGTGCAATCCAAACAGGCTATTAGTCCGAGATTTCAAATATCTCTCAACAATACTACTCTTGCTGGTATAAAAACAATTTAGAAAATTTTGTAGGAATAATCTTGAATCTAAGACTCTAAATGTCATTGACTATAAAATCTGAAATATTTCAATTTAAACTTTAAAAGTCTAAGTTGTTTCAGATTATTGACTATCTTTCTCTTGTTTTTGATCTTAATTACCTTTGCTAAGATGAATGCAGTATGTGGTTGGCATTACAAAGAAGAGATGCATTATCACCTCAAAAATGGCATGGCATTTAATATCCATCCACTAATAAGTCCCATATTCTGTTCCTAGCTTAAACTCTTTTCATGACACCAAATTGGGCCAATAGTCGGTGGTCCTCTTACTATTCTTGCTATAACAAATCTTATCACTTCATCACAATTGTAAATATTTTGAGACACAAAATTGAACCCCACAATCAACTATTCCCCAAACTTTGTTTTATGTTTTCTGAAGATCAAAGGGTGTAAGTGGTACCCACTGTTGTTCAGTAACCCATGGATCAAATCAATACAACTCATTTTTTTTTATACTCCATTTATAGAGATATATTGGGTATTGTAGTTTCTTCATGATTTACTATTGTGGGATAGGGTCTGAGAAATTTGGTAGGACTAGCTGTACTCACATTTAGCGTAAATGGTACCCTAAATAAGTGTAGCAGACAAGACATATGAGGAGGAAGAAGAAGAGTAGGTATCCAAGGGAGTGGATTTGAAGACTCATATTCCAATTTGAGTTTACAAAAAAACTGAATCCAATGTGTGAAAAACTGAAAACTTATTTCAACGCTAGTGGCGACCCATGGCAAGACGCTTTTTACGCAAAACCACTGAATTGCTTTATACCCTTTCAGTAAATTGGTACCCTATTAACACTATATCATGGAAAAAATATTGGTACCAAAGAGTTTAGCAATCGTGCTTGGCCATGGGTAGTCGGCGGGTAATCATTACACAATTTTCTTTTGCTTCCAGCGAGCAACCAATATCTTTTTTCCTGACCTTTTTTTTGTATCATGTTTGAATTCTTTTTGCACTCAATTTAGTGTAACTTGTAATAATTAAGCATTACTAACTCGTAACGATTTTTTTGGGTTAAAATTCATTGCACAGAGAAGAAGAAGAAGAAAAAGAAAAAAAAAATATACATGATAAAGTGCCTAAGCGTGTCACAAAAATGGGCAAAAACCCGCTAGAAAACAAAAAATTTTTTACCAGAGAAAAGCTAAGCCAACTCCCAAAGTACAGGAAACAAAGACACCAATCCAAAAAAAAAAAAAGTGCCTAACCCCGGAAAATCCAACTCCCAAAGCAAAGGAAACAAAGACACCAATCCAAAAAAAAAAGTGCCTAACCCCGGAAAATTACAAGAGGAGGGCTAAGCCAACTCGTAAAGATTTTGCGTTTTTTCTTTTTCCATTCACAACTGTAAGAACTAGTCTCTTCTAAAATCCGATATGACTTAGCTTGCAACCTTGTAAATAAAGGCCATCTCAGGAACACGATTTGGACCAGCATACTTGGCCCAAGCATCTGCCACACTATTTTGAGGCTGATGCCATCCCATTCACACCATTGATGTCATCAGTTTAAGAATGTCACCAGCTATTTCTGTTATAAATACTATCTTTCTCTCCTTTTAGTATCATAATAATAATTCCAAAAACCAATTTGGTTTGTGATGTGAGAGTCACACTCGGATTGGTCAATTTTCAAGTAATGGCTGGCCAATTTGCTGCCTTTAAACTTACAATTGATATTCTTTTTCACTGATTGTGATTTGAATTGGTTAATTGACTCAACTGTTTATTCGTCAAAACTTTATCTCTGATTTTCAACAATAGCTGCTTTATCTCTCAATAATTGAAGTGTTTTAGCAACACCATCACATAATATATCCTCATTATAAAAGTGGTTTTCTTTCCCAATTAATCATCAATTAACCTAACTAAAGTAGTGTTTAAGAGAGTGGTTATTGCATCTCTTCCACAAGTTTGGGTCTCAAATCCTCTTTTTCATGCCTTTAAGCAAGATTTCTATGAGTGGACTAGTTCTTGCCAACTAGAGAACCAAATTGGTTACTTATGATTGGTGATCAGGTTCCTTTAGCGCGTTTGGATACGTAATACATTCTGCTTCTGGAGAAACAGAAGTCGGAAGCAAATCAAAAAAGTCGACTTTTTTGCTTACGTCCAAACTAACTTCTTGTCTTTTAATTTCTGGAAGTCAAAAAATTATTTCTCCATGTGTGATTCCAGCAGCCACGCTATTAACCTTAGGTAGCCAAAACAGTCCCCTTCGTCATAACCATCTTTGTAAGCAGGATGGTTTCTCCAGGTGGCTCATAGTGACTGTGCGTGACCATGTGTCATCCTTGTTCGTTTGCAGGCACCCTATGTAACTAAAAGGTCTTCATCACTCCCTTTTACATGCAAGACAACAGTTTCTTTCACCTGAACCAACTACAGCAACTGTTATGAACCCTAGAAAAACACTTTCTCATAATGAGTTCTTTGATCGCTTGGGATATGAGGTGATGGTGGTCTATTTCATGTTATGTTTTTTTCCTTGTTGTGTAATTAAGCTATGATAAAAATAAATAATAATAATCAGTTTTTTCTTTTTAATGGGCCTTTTGGGATTTTTTTTTTTTTTTGCTTGCACGCTTTTCAACTATGACCTTACAATTTCCATTGTTCTTTGTTACTCGACTCAAATTCTGTCATAGCTTAAAAATTGTCCGCAAAAGTTACTTAGTGACCTAAAATGAGAAACCTCTATGTGAATCCGTCACTGCAAAAAGATAAAAGCACTCACACACAGATCATGGAGAACAAATTTAATTCAAATGTATCAAGCTGCACTTGTGCATTTCTAACTGTTCTTCACATACTTGTGATAAAGAAAATAATACTATAAAACACCCTTTCTTGAAACTCACTCTCTGAAATTTCTAATGATTGTTAGGTACATTCAAGAGATGAACACCTAAGGCAGCTCGGCCAGAGGGGTCGAAATTGTTGGACCAATTAGAGTCCCATTCAATGGCCTTGGCTGTGCTGCAGGCTACACTTGCACCTCCCGGAACTGTTAACGTTGCTGACTTCTGCAGTAAAGAAAATAGAAAGGGTAACTAAATTTTGTAGACGTTCTAATAAAGAGTAAACTTGTTGTTTTCTACCGCTAACCGATACTGTTACCTGTGGGAAGAACCTCTCAAAGATCATTCTGTAGTAGTAAGCTTCTTTACTAGGGGGTGTGTTATGAGGGTAAATGTGCTCTGCCTGAAGCATCATTTTGTCCGTCATCTGGAAAGAAAGATGCGCATTTTATATTTAAGAAATCATACCTAAGCAAATATCAAGTGCGAACACTAAAGAGAGAATAGTACATTTTCTGCAGCGTTTTCTTTGAGCCCATCAATCCAATCGTAGCCAACGCCATCACTAAACTGTTATTTCTGTCTGTAGAGAATGTGCTGCAAAACCAAAACGGTTTGTGTCAGTAATTTTCAGTGGCCGTATATAAGATACAAAACATGACAAGATTGCTCTGAACCTTTGGAAGGTAAGGACGCTCTTCATCGTCGAAGGCCCTTCTGAGAATCCATTTCTCAATGCGCCCCTGACTCTTATTAATCTGACAAAAAAACCCCGGCGAACTCACTTTTATGTACGGAAAAGCGAGAAAGGGAAAATTTAGAGATAGTTTAGTTGAGAGTGTCTCATTTTCAACATACCATTTTCCACTCAGGGTCAATATCCATTACTACATTGATAAATTCTTTGTCCAAAAACGGAACCCGGACCTCCAAACCCCAAGCGGAAGTTGATTTATTTGCTCTCAGACAATCATACTGATGGAGAGCATTAATCTGCAAAATGGCATTGTTTGGTATCTCTCCGACAAACTTTCTCATACATTTGTAGCTAAAATCGTGGATTATTTACCTTACGACATGTTTCGAGGTGGAACTCTTCTTTATTTGGTGCCTTGTGAAAATACAAGTACCCGCCGAATATCTCGTCAGATCCTTCCCCAGATATCACCATTTTCACTCCCAGTGACTTAATCTTGCGGGCCAAAAGAAACATAGGAGTGCTTGCTCTTACTGTAGTCACATCATACGTTTCAATATGGTATATAACGTCTTCAATCGCGTCGATTCCGTTCTATTACATTTCCATGTAATGCAGTGAGTAAAAGAGAAGAGGTTTATTAAAAGTTAAAACCATGACATGGTAATGTAATTTTGAATACCTGAACTGAAAAGTGAAATTCATGGTGAATGGTACCCAGATAATTTGCAACCTCTCTTGCTGCCTCCAAATCTGGTGAGCCCTGATTAAAGTAAGCGAGGAATATAAGGTTAATTTTTTTACAAACCGACTAAGCAACACCTGAAATCATATAAGAAATTAAAAGTAACCTCGAGGCCAATGCAAAAGGAATGAAGCTGTGGTCCCCAATTCTTTGCTGCTTTTGGTGCAGCGAAGTGGCGAGCAGTGACGGATGCAACCAAGGATGAGTCTAATCCACCCGAGAGCAGAACTCCAAAAGGCACATCGGTCATTAGCCTCTTAATGACAGCCTATAAAAACATGATTACTTCTTTAGATACTTGCAAAAGAGTTGGGTCTTATTGGGACGTTAGTTGCAATCAAATTTACAGGGATTTCCCATTTCAAGCTCAGTACCACGGTTCGAAATGCTTCAAATTAACTTACCTTTTCAAAAGCACGTCTGAGAACCAACGGATCATATGGAGTAGAGGGAATAGTTTCTGATATCCATCCCGGGTTGTACCATCTTCGGAAACTGCCTTGTACGCTTGAGTACAAGTGACCAGGAGGGAAGTATTCAAAATGTTCACATTCGTCATTCAGTCCTTTCATTTCTGACGCAACCCATATCGAACCTGACAAATCACAGCCGTCAATTGTTCCGTATTTAACAACGAGACTATCATTTTCCTATAAACAAAAAAAGCTGCACCTAAATAGGCAGGTTAATCAGAGACATACCGTCCAGTCCCCAACCAATATAGAGGGAGGTGATCCCAATTGCATCTCGAGCAACAATGAAACTGTTGTCACGGGTGTCCAACAATACAAATGAAAATATCCCATCCAACAGGTCCACAAAATCTTCTAGTAAGCAAAATGCAGCCAAAAATAAATAATTACTCAAGTCATTAAACCATAAAAACCGGAACGTTTCAAAGAACAAGAATCATCAGAATGGAAGCCAACCAGATGAGCTATGACTTCGCAGTCACTTCCTGTGCGGAAACGATGATTCGGTAAACGCTTCCTCAAGTCTTCGTGGTTGTATATCTCTCCATTCACCTGTTTATCAACCCATGAACCTCCTCCTTAGTTCAAACAAAATGAAGCCACTTAAAACTGAAATACTGAAACCTACTACCTTTGTCACAAATATTTTTCTTATTTATATACTATCTCCGTTTTTTTTAAATAAAAATCTTTTGCTTTTTCATTTTAACTTAAAAATAAGCTAAATTGGAAAGTGACAATATCTCTAAACACACGACATTTATAATATCGTTAATTCTACAATGTAGCTAAAATGAATTGTCTTACACAATTTTTGAAATAGAGAAAGACCTTCTTGAAAGCTCCAGCACCCGAGCTCTTTTAGCTTGTGAATCATCGGAGCAACCCAAAACTGCTAGTATTCCACACATTTTTTTTTCCTTCCTAATTACTCTCTTTCAATTCTCTTTAGATTCTTAAAATGCAAAAACAAAAGATAAACAAAGAGCACAAGTATATAAAGAGCAGCAGAAGGAATGCAAATCGAAGCTGAGGAAGAGCAATTTCAATGGATAAACTGAGATGAAAATGTTGGCTGAATTAATAGTAGAAATGGATGTTAGAACTTATATTTTTGTTAGAATTCATGGATCAAGAGAGGAGCGAGAGAGAGATTTGAACAAAACTCACATAAAATTACATTTATAAAACATTATGCGCATTCTTTCACTAATCAAAATCAGCCTTAAGTAGGCTTTTACAAATACTTAAAACACCAACACACATAACTGGTAAATTACTATTTTTTAGGATCCATTTCCCACATCCTAAACACGA
>JAJJMB010010315.1:5381957-5432210 GCA_023531105.1 Papaver atlanticum | reverse complement strand
ACGTTTAATTCTTCGTTGCGTTCATCACTGCATCATATTAGCAAAAAATAATCATCATCTCAACGATTATTGTTGTCACAGTCTTCATCATAATGATCGTCTTCATCAGATCATTATCTTCATCATTGCATCATCCATCATCGGAAATTAGCCACATCTTCGATACGTTGTCACCGCCACCATCATCATCATCATCATCATCAATTACATAACCATATCAATATTTTTCTTTCAGACAAAATAACAACACCTGTAAGACCAAATATCAAAAGCATAATCTGTAATAAAATATTTAGAATCATAAAAATCCTCATCTTTCTTCATAATAATTTTCCTTCATAGAAGTTTTCCTTCTCAAATTTTTCTTCACTCATGCACTAACCAAACATAAAATAATCCAAAAATATTTTTCAAACCGTTTTTCTAATCATAAAAAATTTCTTCTCAGATTTTCTTTCACCAGATAAACCAAACATTTTTTTCTTAAAACATTTTTCTGAAACACCCTGAACATCTTTTTTAACCTTCTAAAACTTTTTTTTATAAGCCTCTCTCTCAACTCAACTCTCAACCCCAGCTCTGATACCATGTTAGAATTCATGGATCAAGAGAGGAGCGAGAGAGAGATTTGAACAAAACTAACATAAAATTACATTTATAAAACACTCTGCGTAATCTTTCACTAATCAAAATCATCCTTAAGTAGACTTTTACAAATACTTAAAACACTAACACACATAACTACGGTAAATTACTATTTTTTAGGATCCATTTTCCACATCCTAAACACGATCAACTACTCCCTAAATATTAGGACACTACCACGACCTACACCAACTCACCAAAACGTGTAACAAACCCTTACTGGGTTAGACCCACTTTTACTAAGACTTAGTTTTCGCAAATCTTAGACATGTTTAGTTAAACCGTGTTTGGATTACATATTCAACAATTGGGAACAAGCAAACAAATGTGTCAACAGAATTCAATCATAGTCATTATCTTATGCGGCAACACATAAGACAATACACCTGATACTGCCTCAAGATGACTCTACACGTGTCTCTACAGTTGACACTTGGCTTTCTCTTAACAATTCAAGGAAGAAATCCTGTTGTGGTAAAATCAATAATGCTTCATCTACCGGGATGAAATTCCGTGGGATTTCCCGTGAGACACAAACTCAGTGGGACCCATGGTGGGTAAAACCCACCTCCTGCAATTCTTCAGCGGGACTCACAGAATTGTCTTTCACGGGATTTTTTTCGGGATACAGTCCCGGTCAACATAGCACTACTCTGGTGAAATGAGACCTTTGGAGCTTCTCCAATAGTCATATGATCAGCTTCTCCAACCCATCTTACTTTTCAACATCTTCTGTTATGTTTATTTTCACCAAAGTTAAATGTTAAATGATATTAGCAAGTTTTATTAGTCAATAATTCAGTCTTCTATTACCTACGGCTCTGGATTTTACCGAGTAACTGAAACAAAGCTATTTGGATTATTGGATGTGTTTATCAAAAGGTTCTGTACATTATACAAATTGACGAACGATGAATAGATAATAGCAGTCATTAAAACAAAACTGGATAGTCATGATAATAGTTATCGATCTTATCTATTTATGTTCAGGTTATTCTCAAATTCGATACAGGTATCGTTTGATGCTTGGATTACTGGTAGTAATTGGGGTTGATGCTGCTAATCACATTAATACCATATTCATGCATTATTATTTTTTATTGTTCTTTCTGCTAATGATGCATCTTTCATCTTTGCTTTGATATACTTGTACCTTTACCGAGTTCTGGAAAGTAAAAAAAAAATAGATTTCCATTTTGAGTTAGGCACAACATAAACTATGATTAGGATCTTATGAAATTCTATATGGATTACGACAAATTAAAAAAAAAATGAAAATTTGTAAAAGAGTAGCACTCCAGAATCACAAATCCATTGACGTTGCTAATATGATAATGAGAATCTTCATTAAGCTGCAGGTGTAGTTGGAGGGATTAATAACATATTAAATCCCCGTAATAGTTCTAGTTCAAAGAGATTGCATTCTCGAATGAGAAATTAGATCAGATAAAAACAATAAGAATTAAATATAATTTTTAATAAATTAAAGCTGATTAGGATGGATACACATCCTCTTGGTGAACCTCTGAAACAAAAGGTTGGGGAAGAAGATGTATATCTAAAAGTATGCCACGTCATCTACATGTTAGTTAAAGAAGTTAGGATTGGAGAAAGATTTTAGTAAAAATGGTAGTGGATCCTACGTGGATGAGGACTTTTTTCTTCACACACATTCCATTGGAGAAGATCTTAGGTGGAGATTATGGGGAAATATACCCCGGTGAGATGGGGGTAATTCAATCAGTGTTCAGGGATATGAAAACACCCAGGTGTTCGGATACTTGGAAGGGAAGTGTTTCTGTTTTTGAACATGTCTATAAGACTTGGTGGAGTGGACGCCCAACATTCAACTTTCAACGCAAAAAACGTTGCCTTTTACCCAGATTCCACCGAGCCCTCGCTTTGGTTAGGTGTGATATGGAATCAACATAGATTTGACATCCCAGAAATCTCGTAAACTCCGAATGGTTAGGCGTCTTAGAGAATATATTCTCGAAGATGCGGAGACACGCCTAATCATTTGACGTTTTCAATCTCAGCTATCAGATATTATCTTAGAATTTTAAAATCTAACGACTATGTTAAAAATGTCAAATTATTATCCATTTTTAATCTCAGTCATCATATTATCTTTAAAATTTAAAATCTAACGACTCTAATATTTCGACGCCAAATGGTTTGGAGTTTTGTGGATTCAACTTTAAATCACGATAAAACTTAGTCCTTGATTCAAGGTGAGGTGGCAAGCCTTGAATCTTGGATCTTGATTACCCACTACACTAAGCCTAAGAAGTTTTCTAACTATTATTTTAAAAAATCATTCTAAATTTATTTCACAAACCAATTTTTATCGTGTCGAAAAATAACTTCTTGAAATGTATCCAAACATTCCCTTATCAAGGATTTTTTTTTGTCTTATCACACAATTAAGAGGTAAGAGGTTATTCTAACTATCCAAACTCACCATCAACTCAACAGTACCGTGCCATGGGAAACTCAATGTTTGAATGAAAAATAAGTAAATTATATCAACCTATGACAAGTCTACAAAAATGATATGAGAACCAATACTGAGGCATATTACTATATAATCTTATATTAAATTAGAAAAAGTAAGAAACTTTTGTTTTTCTTTTGTGTGCAACGAAGGTCTTTTCTGTTATTATATTCGAATTTCGAAAACTAATAAAACATAAGTAAAGTTAAATGCCTTTGATAATTCTAGGTAGAAATGTGGCCTAAAAGATTTACTTGTCTAAAAGCAAGCACTGTGAAGGAGGAATTCTCTCGGCTGTATCAGATAACAGCCAAGAACAAATATTGTAGGCTAATTTTTTTCTAGAGAGTAAATTTCAGCTAAGCTTTGGCCTGTGGAAACTGAGTTTCCACAAAGTACGCCAAATGAATACTTATGATCCATCCAGTTTCTTATGAAAACTTAGTTTCCGTCTCACATTTATTAATTATTTAATTATATTTTTCCTCACACCCGATCGAGCCCTTTCCTTACTCAGTTTACATCCAGTTTCTTACGAAAACTTAGTTTTCATCTTCCATTATTCTTGATGGCTCTATTTTCGGGACGGTCGGGTTTTTCTCAATATTTCAAAAATGATTTTTCTCAATCACTATTTCCCTAAATCAATTAAGTTCTTTACCATTCAAATATTTTTAATCTTAATTCAATTTCAGTCATATTCCAACGTCTACTTTCATCAACAACTACTTTTGAAAAAAAAATCATATAAATTGAGTTGGTCTCCACCAAAACGACACACTCTAAAATTATAACATTATCCTTTTTATCTCCTCTAAACACCTCATTGCATCTGCTCTTAAGGTCTATGACAATATTTTTACAATTATGCCTTTGTATTTTTCAGAAGAAGTCGGAAGAAGATGTAGCAATCACGAGAGCATGGGTGAATATTGCACTTCAACCTGATATTATGAGAGCAGGTATACAACAATTATCTACAAGAAATTGAGAATGTTCATCAAAGAACAAGGCTAGTTATAGAATATGGGATTGTTGTCATTAAAGGAGTCGTAAGACTTTCCGCAGATCCAAAACAAAATTTATAGAACCAGAGCTCCTCAAATGACAGTTAAAATCATTGTAAGCTGGGTAGCACTGAAATAGACACAAATAAACTCTCATAAAACTATGACGTGGATAAATAATGGGAGACAAAATAATAGTGAATAGCAAAACCGCCATGTCCAAATGCTCATCCGTTCTTCGGTGGACAACCCAGGATTTGGTATGTTAACTTCAACCAGAATCGTGGTAAATGTTAATATTTTCATCTCGTTGTTGATGCAACTGAATCTATATTGAAGAGATCCCTTAGTTCTAGCATTTTCATTACCGGCTAGCGTGTCAAATGTTTCAAATATGTTGTCTCAGAAACTGTTGCGTGTTTGATTCCCAGAGGACCTATCTGTTATAATCGATATCCAGGCTTGAAAAAAACCAACAAATTCCTCACTGGTAAATCGCTGCATTTTTATGTTGGAATCTAAAGACAACATTTGGACAATTCGAGTGGGAGATTTGTTTTCATATATTGATATAGATCAAATAATTATTTAGCACGTCGTCACACATATCATCGTTATAAAAGTTATTACTTTCCCAATTTAATCATCAATTTAAAGAAAAAATAGGTTCATATAGATATAGCTTTGAAAGCCGGTGAGTAAGAAAGTGAAGTTACAGCTGATAACACTTTAAAGGAAGTTGATATCCCTGCATGCAATAAAGATAATAAAACCAACGTACGGACTAAACATTTTGATAATGATGCAGCCAGCCTTGTGAAGCAATATTTGAAAATGCAACAACCGCCCATACGGCTTTTTTCACGATTCATTTATCTTTTCTGTTGAAAATGATACAGTAACAGTTAAAGCAAATGATATGGCGATAAATGGTAAGATTTTTGATATGGTAATTACTGAGGCAATTGTTGACAATTTCTTCCGTCCAACAAGAAAGAAGGCTGAGTGTTGTTTGTACTCAGTCAACTAAAGCGATAATGCATACCATCAACGGCAACCAGATAATGGATGTGAACCAAATGGGATCGGAAGCTTCTCGGAATAGCAGTGGTAATGTTTATATAAATGGTCATACTGGGAATTCTCCGAGAAGTGAAACTACAATTAGCATATATACACATAATGTCAGCAATTCTCAACTTGCATTTGTTGAAAAATAATGCTTCTAGCACCTAATCAAGCCATTGAAGAATTAGTAACAAAGTTTGCTAACGAAAGATCTCCAATTACTACTAATACAGATAGTAATGTCGTTAATACCGTGACTCGTGATTCTTTGAAAGGGACTTGCTGAGAAGACCTATCTGAGGAGGAAGGTGAAATTTATTCACAAAAAGCAAGAAACCAAAAATAGTTCTCCTCTTAGAAGTCGAACATAGTTGCCAGTGCAGATACTAATAGATTCAATATGCTAGCCATGTATACAGATGACAAGAAATATGATGACTATCCATTATTTTCACAGTCGCCGGTACTAGAGAACATGGTGATAGAAGATACTCCTTCTCCTCCATCAGATGGTTTTCAATCTGTTTTGCGCAAGAAGAAACCAAAACAAGGAATTTACATAAAAGCTCCTGAAAAGAACTTTTGGATGTAACGCTTTACATGAGCTTGTTGAAGTAATTTCTCGCTTTTCCGACTCTTTTATTTTTGATTTTCTCTTCTATTTCTTTCTTCAGGGAATTATGGATTTATGTCCCCTTCATGTTTCTTTTTTTCTCATCTTTTTAATAAATTATTTTTTCGGAGAAAAAAAAGAGAGTGCTTACATCCTTCCAGAAATTTGGGTCTCAAATCCTCTTTTTCATGCCTTTAAGCAAGATTTGTAAGACGGGAATAGGTTTTGCCAACTAGAGAACCAAATTAGTCACTTGTTCTTGATCATAGTCCAATAATTGATGGTTCGTCATGCTTCGTCCAAAAACATATTCCTTCCATTTCTGCAAAAGTGTTACTATCACTTTTTCATTTAACCTAATTTTAGACCAAAATGAAAGGATGATAATAACACCTTTGCAAAAATAGGAATAGTAAAAAATATAGTTACGAAGAATGTTTATTGAAACCTATATTAGTAACAATTCATTGAGGCCAGGAATATAGACAATTTTTAACTTGAGGAAAAGATCGGGAGAGGGTTTGCGAAGTTTGACAACACGATGGAGAAAGATGTGCAACGAAAAGCAGGGAGAATTGATGAAAGAAATTTAATTGTCGCGTTTATCAACGCGCTGTGGGCGACAAACTTATTGTATACTGAAATATTTAGAAAAGGAGATAAGATACAAATGAAAGAACTCAGAGAATATCAAGAAGAATACATAGCTTTGAAGGAAAAGCAGAAAGAAATGATCACGCAACAGCTTTCCGCGAAATAGGGAACTGTGCAATTTATTCCGCGAACAAACAACGCCATAAAAGGTACCTGCCAGACTGAACAAGGGGAGCCGTCGAATGATAATCAACAAAAACAAGTGGCTATGTCTAGCATTGATGAAGAAATGTTCAACCGAGAATACAAGAACATGCAGTATGGGGGAGGTAATTAAGAAAGACGGTTTAATGACTCAAAAAGAAGGTTTAATGACTCGAGAGGAAGGTACAATGAACAGAGGTTTGGAGAGCGCATGACCAATGCAACACCATTTGAGGAGGTAAAACTTCCAAAGCTGAATACATCATTCGATAAGATTTGGGAAGCAGTAATATTGATGGAAGAAGTTCCAATTCCTCCAAATTTGGGAACAGAGCCCTTACCGGGAAGGCACAATAACGAGTTCTACGTGTATCACAGATTCCACGGGCACTCAACTAATGACTGCAGGAACATTCAAAGGATCATACCGAGAATGATTAAATAGGGAAGTTGAACCACTTCCTGGCTACACATGCGGCACCACCACCACCTATGCAACAAGAGGCCCAACAACCGCAAGGAAATCAGCAGTCTGGAACACTTTTCATCGAGGTAGAAAGGAATGTGAAATACCTGAATTGTAACTCTATTATACGCTCGTCAAAGAGCATCAAACATTTTCGTGACGACGTGTTAAAAAGGGTACATAAGTGCGACATCAATGGAAAATAAATTCACAGCGTCGCAAAGGTATCGCCTATAATGGAGTGGCAGAGGAAACCTATCTCATTTACCGTGGAAGATACCCCAGGATGAGGATAATTACATACAGATCCACTAGTTGTTACTCTAACCATTGGACCACATTCGAAATAGGAAGAGGATAAAACTATGGAGATAGAGAATTGGGCGATAGATAGACTATTGATTGAACCAGGTAGATCGCTAGATATCCTCTTTTACCATATTTTCAGGACAATGGGTTACAGGGATTCAGAGCTTATCCCATCCACCATAACATTTATGGTTTTAATGGTGTAGCTTCAAATCCAAAGGGAGAGATTACTCTAACTATATTGCTTGGATCGTTGAAGACAGAAGCAACCTTTAGTGCGGTAAATGTAGAGTCACCCTACTACGCACTCATTGTAAGACAATGGATACATGGAATTAAAGGCGTGGCTTCTACCTTTTACCAGTGCATAAGCTTTCTAATGCGCGAAGGCATTGGGGTTAGAGGAGATCCTACTAAGGCGAAAACTTGTCATGAGTTGGATGTCACCCAGTACGAAGGGAGACATCAAAAAAAGCTAAATCAGAAAAAGATGATGAGGGAAGAGAAAAGAAGGGAAGAACTGATGGTCTTCATGATTGGGACAAAAGGTATAGATGGTACCCCAGGCGATCATCCTACAACTACAACAACAACAACTGCGAGTTCAGTAATAGCTTCCCAGCACACTACAAAGTGGGGAGAGGATGCTGAGAAGTTACTTGAGCCAAAGGCAAGGAAACAAAAGTGTCAGATGGTGGCCTCATATTATTCTACAAAATGGATAGGAAAAGGAGATGGTAATCGCGCTAGAAAGCGATATCTTAAACCAGGCGATTGGGTATGGTGCGAAGTGTTGTCGCCCCAAGAAACATCATGCGATAAGCTACAACCATACTGGGAAGGGACTTTCAGAATCAAAAATATCGCAGAAAATGGTTATGCAAGCTTATTGATGATCAAGGGAGAAAGATAAATAGGAGCCCACTTTATCTTGAAGAATATTATCCTTAGGAATGCCAACTGTAGTGTTATAAGAAGAATGAAAATTTTCGACAATGTACTAAATGAATATACTAATGAAAGACGAAATATTTCTTCTTTAAATAAATGACCAACATGGCACTCTAAGATCTCTTCAACGGGATGATAAGACCCCTAAAATACGAGTAGAATAAAAAGACAAACATAAGACCTTATATGAAAACAGGCAAAATAAAGCCTCTTCAACGGGAAAGTAAGACCTCATAAGGAGGCTTCATAAGACCCAAATATATTTAAAACCTCTACTTAGGGAGGATAGGTACCCAATGATGGCGTGCACCCTAGTTCGCAAATTACGCAAGAGCCACGACACGGTAATACCTTTCGCGCATCACAATTGAAAACCCTAGTAACATAATCAGGGACAAACATAAGACATGTCCGTCAGAAGCCGCAGGGCAAACAACCCGGCGAAATATTTCTGGCAAGGGGTGTAGAAATAGACTAGGGCACCGAGGTACACGGTTGAGCTTCGGGTGCCCGGGGCGTCTGGAGCGTCTCCGACAATTACCGGTTGGCAAGTCCTGGCTACGATATACTCAGTCCTCAAGAAACCCCCCAAGGGTACGATCTCATAACCAAAATCCATATCGGCAGAGGGATAAGAGATTACGATATTTTTTTTGATTGTTGACAAATTTGGATGGGAGGAGCCCGCCTCTATTAGTTAGGGGTACGCTTCCTTGAAAGGGCAGTCAAGGGGAATATAAAGGGACGACACCCTCCATTAGGGAGCTGAGTGACAACAAAAGACGGCAATGTCATGAGGCTACTACTTATAGGAGTATTTAGGCCTGTCACATTGACGCAAGAATATCCTAAAGGGGAAATAATACAATAGATACGATAAGGCGAGATCAATGGACTATTACTCGTATGGGTAATAGGCGCCTGTGATTTCGTCGCCCTACCAAAATGAAGCCCCTGCGTCAAAAATAAGACCTAAAGTCAGGAGGAGACAGCATAATACCTTACATAGGAGGCGCGACAAGACCTCAGAATAAACCCAAAAAGACCAAACTAATAATGTTATGCAAATAGGTGGTTATTATGTGTTATGCAGGAAAAAACTACGCAGAGGCAAAAACTTGATAATGCGATAAATATTAAAGCAATGGTCACAGATAATGCGACAAGAAAAGAAAAGTCAATAAAATATAAAGGAGAATATCAGCAAGGAAAAGCAAATGTCAAAAGTAATCTCCGGATTTACACAAAAGAGTAGAGGCAAGTATATACTTTTAGTTTTTAATATTCTTTTAGTAACCCCTTCGCATATAAACTCAACCTTCTGATATGATCACATAAGCGAGTCACTCACATAAAGTTTAATCATTCAATCGCATAATATATGGATCGCATCATATATATCTCCCTCATACGGATAAAAAATTCGCATAACATGATATATATCTCCGAAGTAAGTATTTCATTCGCATAGTAACGCAATATAACTCCTCCTTCAAAGGAAAAGGACAGAGGCAAGTATGGGAACACAAAATATATTAGGTTCTTCAACTTCTCAGTTAGAATCACATTGCAAGAACATGCTAATACCATGGGGAAAAAAGACATACTTAGTTCAAATATTTATAAAAAAGCACAATGAAAGTTAAAACTACTTTGATTTAATTAATTAAAATAGTGCAGCAGTATTTCGTTTCTTTTGATGAAAAACAAGATAAAGTACAAAAAGAAAAAGGCGAGAGGATAGAAGAAAAGATAGCCTTGCCAAAAAAGAATTATGCCCCCAAGCTTGGGAGCCCCAGATCATCATTCAAAGTGTCAACCAAATAAAAAAACATCCAAATTATACAAGGCAGGAAACCAAGTGCGATAATCAGGAAGCTACATCGCCCTTGGGGGATTGGTTTGTAGGACCATCATAATCAGTTGAGGCAGAATCCATACGAGAAGCATTTCTATGAACAACGCGAGAAGCATCTTGGTATCGTCCTCATCAGTTTGATTATCGCTCTCCAAGTTTTCCCCGCTGTTATCACCAATCTCAGCCCTTCCTGAAGATTTCATCTCTTCATCTTCCTTCTCATTATCATCCTCATTGTTATCCTCATCGCTTGATACACTCTTCACGGCTTCATTTTCACTTACCAGGACAGGCTTAAGGTCAACAGGATCTAGACCATGCACTTCACAGATCATATCGGCAACAACTTGAGATTGAGAGTTAAGTTGTTGTTGAGCATTCTTTTCAGCATTATCCAGGAAATCTATCTTTCTTCGCTTGAGCTTCTCATATTTGGACCTCATAATCTCAAGAGAAGATCACTCAAGCTCCAGTGCGGAAAGTCTGTTGAAAGTTCATTCACTTGTCGCGAAGAAGATTCTCTTTTGCTCAAGACCTCTGACAGTTTCCTCTGGGACTCCTCAAACTTTTCTTTAATCTCCTTCAACTCTCTCTTATGGGTTTCCTCAGCCGCTGCGGAAAAATTTAAGAGGGTTAAATCATCGCGAGAGGATAAAATTTATCTCAATATCAGATAAAGAACAAAGCGAGAAACTGAGGTAACCCATCAAAACAACCTTCCTTCTAGGCGAGGATAGATCTAAGGGCCTCCGTATGTTCCTCTTTCATACTGTTAACCTTAGCAGTTTCAACCCTAGCATTTTCAACTTCAATTAAAATTCTATCAAAATCCTCATCATTCTCCGCAAACAACCGAGCGTGAACCCTATTCTTTCGCGCGACCAAAACTTTGTTATGATCCTCCACGAACATTTTTTAACATGACGAACCTCATCTCGAGCTTCCTCAAGAGATTTTTCCTTCTTACCACTGACCTTAAAATTATCAACTCTTAAAGCCTCTTTCTATTCCTTCAAATCTTTAACCATATTCTTTTGATCGCGGAGTCAATTTCTAAGATTCTCATTAACTGAGAGGAATTTCCTACACTCAAATTTAAGATCTTCGTGTTTACATCTAAGCTCATCAATATCAATCATATCAGACTCAATGAGGTTCATATGATCGCTTCAGAAGTTGAAATGATCCAATAAAGTTGCATCGTCAATGGGAAAGCTGGCTGCTTGGTTAGACAGATTGAATACCTCTGCATCCAAAGCGATCATTTAATCCTTAAAATTCACATTTCTAGCTCCCTCGGGTGCGGATAATTGACAATGAACCCTAACTAACACTTTTGGTAGTGGAGAAACTTAAAAATTCAAGACTGAAAGGCGAAGCATGAAATAAATTATATGCAAAAATGCTTACCAAGAAGACGAGAATTATGAGCACGAAGGGAAATTATATGGAATTAGCATTTGCATTTAATTCACCTTGAAGTTTAGAAACCTCTCCTTGAAGTTGAAAGATCGTTACACCTTGAGTTTGGATCTTCTCATTCTGGGTTTGAATCAGAAATTCAGATTCCTCCATGTGCATCAGTCGATGACGAAAGCTCTAAATTTGGTAAAGGGAGGTATAATGCGATCTCCCTAAGAAGGTTAAATGCGAAAAATATGATTACTTACCAGGTTTTCAAAAGCGAAACGTTGCCTTGAGCTCACAGCTGAGGAAATTTCATGTATAGCCTGCCTATCAAAAGAAAGCTCAGAGAAAGCCTAGCCATCGCGTTGCACAACCGGGTGAGATCAGGATCGTTACTTGAAGACAGTGCGGAGCTAAAGATCTTTGAAACCGACTCTTTATCTACATAAATATCTTCAAGTGCAAAGATGTTCGATTCATGAGTGCGAGAGGATGTGCCAACATGAGCACGGGAAGCATCAGTAGAATATTTATTGGGCGAATCTTCAACTAGATGAATGTCAGGATGAATTGATGCGATATTTGTATCATTCTTGCTAGGACCACCAGCAGAAGAGTGAATCAAAGCGGTATCCTTGTTCTCTTGAGAAGTCACAAGACTACCTTTAGTATTTCCGGAGTTAGGATTCTTTATGACATTCTTCTTAGGAACAATCTTTGAAGTGGAAGAAATTCTCTTCACGGGAGTAGACTTAAAAACACGTTGTGTTTGATTAGCTTGAAGGTTTGTAACTTCAATACTCCCAAAGAGATTTCTTGGACTTGGGTGGAGGAATTTCCTCATCCGGTTCGCCTCTTTCAGATTCATCAGCTTCATAATCACTCTCGCTCGACTCATCCTTCGCACACCAAGAAAGATAAGAAACAAAGGCAACAATATTGTTTAAAAGGAATAACGCGAATTAGTATTTCTTACCTGCTTGTCCTACAAAGATTTCCTCTTGCGAGAATCTCTCTCCTCCCACAGTTTGCAAAATACGAAGTAAATAAATAGAAAAGAATGTGAAGAAAAATAAAAGAGGATTCGAAAATGAGAATCAATACCATCTTGGACTTTTCTGGCCAAGCGAAAGACCAAGGACCGTACTGCTTAAAGACATGACCCTCAATCGGACCAGTGCGAACAGATCCATCCTCATTCTTCCCCCAAACATAAGGACCTTCAAGGATCAAGGGCAACTTCATCCATTGAGAATCACTCGAAAAGCATAGGAAATCGTTGGTCTTGCTGTGACGATCAACATCCTTCACGATTCTATCCTCCTTCTTAATATGCTTAGATCGCATGAGGCGAATTCCCCACCGCAAACCTTTACGCGCAACACAATGAACTGTGTAATGATTGAAGAAGGACTGGACCGTATATGTAATACCCTGTATTTTTAGTTACGATTTTGGGTCGGTTTATACCGAAATTAGTTGACCTTGTGTCTTAGGTTGTTGTTCCTTGGCCTTAGCCGAGGTGGGTTGATTGAACTAGAAAGGCTACAAGTTAGGGTGGAAATAAAATAATTAATAATAAATAAAATTAGGAGAAAATGGATAGACAAAAGAAATAAACATTAGTATTATTAAGTTTTTTATAACAAAAAGTTTAGGAAAGGAATTTTAGGGAGGAGAAAAACTAAAAGTTATGGAGAAGAAGGAGATAAAAATAGGGTTTATTTTAGAGAGGAAGACTATGGAAAATCAGTGGAGTCTTAATAGAATTGAGGTAGAATGTTAAACCCCCTTTCTCTTGTGTTTCTTTGTTATACTTTGATTTTAATTTTGTTTATTCTTATATCATTAGGGTTCTGAAATTTGTCTATTTAATTTGATGCATATGATATATGATCGGCCATTTATTATTGGTTTATAACATGATTGGGTATCACTATCTAAAATTTGAGAATAATCCACCGTATATTCACCGTTGAAAGTTTGTTTGAATTTTGGTGATAGTTTCTGAATTTCTGGACAGTTTCGTTTTGCTGTGGTTTTGATGTTCTTAAGTAGTCTTAATGATGTTAAAATGATTTGAGGTCTTAACAAAAGTTGTAGATAAATATCTTATATTTCATTTTGCTCTGGAATGGCTTGATTTGAGAATAATATGAATTTACTGTGAATATTTTTCTAAAATGATGTTATATGCCTAGATTTTGTGATGCGTTTGTAAATTCGATAACTTTTGTTTGAACCGTTGGTTTACTGTGGTTTTTTTATATGTTGTATACTATGGTTCATGTATGTCCTTGTAAAGTTTGAAGATGATCAGATAAATTTATTACCATGGAACATATAATGTAATATGGCTGCAGTTAACTTGTTTGCATAAATGCTTGAAAGAAATTCATGTTGTTAAGCCATGGTTGCTTGTATTGTTTGTAAAAATGATTTCAAAAATTGAAATGAGTTCATGGTTTACCGTTAGATGAAATATGGTTTCATGCTAACGACGGGTAATGATCCCCAAGAGTTAGATGGGTAATGATCCCCATGGGAACTTGTGTTTCCCGATCATCGATGGCGGCTGTCCGTGCCGGTAAACGATAGGTGGATGTACGAACCAAGGTTTTCGTACCGTGAATGAAACGGGTAATGATCCCCGATAGAAGATGGGTATGATCCCCATAGGAACTTTTGTTCCTGACCATCGATGGAGGATGTCTGTGCCGATAAACGATGGGTGGGTGTACGAACCAAGGACATTCGTACCATGAACTCAATTGTTAAAACCTAAATTGGTAGATTTGTCGAAATTATTATTGGTGTTATGAACTCAATTGTGAAATCTAATTGGATGAATTATTGAAAGTATTATAGGTATTATGAACTCATGATTGAAGGATGATTTGTTGAAATAATATTAATATTATGAAGTCTTATTTTGAAATCTTAAGATGACTTGTTAGAAACAATTGTATTGTGAATTCATGATTAAACAAATGTACTTGTGTGGTGATCATGTTGGGTGAATATCTATATTAGTGATTTTTTCGAAATTATGTCGTATGCTCATGTTGTATGATATTTGACTCATTGACATTGTTATGCATGTTTTGAGATTGGGAATGCATTCTACTGAGCTGTCATCTCACCCCAATTGACATCTTTTGCAGATTTCATAAATGGAGGTATTGGAATTTAGAAGTTAGTTAACTTGTGGATGGTTTTATTTCTTGTCATTGTTTGAAATATAATCACATCTAAATATTATGTTGAGGATGTTGTTAGTGGATTTATTTTCTTTTCAATTAAACTCATGTTGGTGTGTATGTTGTAATAAATATATATAATAAAATATATGCATAAGTCTCTTTCCGACCCGTAACGCTTCGAGTTCGGATCTCCATATGGGTTTGACCCTGTTACGGAACTCGGGGTGTTACAATATAATCTTCAAGATTATAATCCTCAGCTATATGAGGACGGGTAGAGCGACCTACACCAGTCGCGCGAAGAGATAATTCGCGTATAATACGAACAACATTGCCTCCCGATTGAAACATCGCACATTGATTTCCCATCTTTGACAGAATTTCGTAAAATAAGGGAGCAGTAGGATCATAAAGTGGGATAGGAAGACCCGCCTGCTGTTTTCCAAGAGAAACAATAACTTTATTTGCACTCCAGTCTTCTTTGATACACCAGTCATAATCTAGGCTGGTAGATGATGAAGATCCATATATATGGAATCGAAAGCGTAAACCCCCTTTTAATTTAACTCTGCTTCAAACTCTGCCAAAGTTTTCTTGACTGATTTCGGTGGCCTTTGGCTAAAAAGACATGGTATGGGAATATCATCAGTACCAGAAGAACAACAGCAGCAGAAAAGAAACATTCGAAAACCCCAAGAACAGTAACAATAATTGAGGATAAACAAAAAACCATGAGAAAATCGACTCCAGCAAAAGAAGTAAATTTTTTTTAACTAACCTTGACGAAGATTCTAGGGCGAAAGACTCAATAGCGGGAGTTTCTTGATTAGACATGAAGATTAAAACCTGGGATTTTTTACAGAGTTTAGAGAGAGAAAGAGGGAAGTTGCAAGAGAAGTTTGGGGAAAATAAAATTTGAAGTGATTGAAATAGAATGAAATAATAATCTCTCATTCGCATTTATTACGGAATGCGAATTGGCAGGAGCGCGTACCGATTAAAAAGGGAAAGAAATAAAGACGTATCAGTCAACATGAGTAATAACCAACACGTGTAAACGGTTACGCGTAAAATACAGAATTATGTCGGTGGTTTCAAAGAATATCAAAGGATGGGATTAATGGGACAACTGTTTGATATTCTCACACCATTATTTCTTCTCAAGAATAGTGCGAGAAGAGCCAAAATGTAGATACAGAAATCTCGCATTACCATAATTGGGCGATTCAGGAAGACTAGACAAGCGCGAAGGAAATGATCGCATCAAAGCGCGATGTTATAACCCTAATGAGTCACTATTGAGGTAAGCGATGACGTCATAATGAAGTTGTGCGAAGATAAGGTTCAGGTGTCAAGTGTGATACCTTGTGCGAAGAAAAGGTTGACTTCCCAAGATCATTGCGAAGACATCTCGTGGAGGTTTCCGAGATAATATGCGAAAAGTAGGGCTTTATTAGCTGTCATCTACTATGTAAGAGCCTTTATAAGGGCCAAGAGAGCATTGTAAAAGGGTTGAGATCTTTTAATCTAAGTATTGCCTAGGAGAGAGAAAATTGTGTAATTTCTAAAACTAGGGGTTACATATTGCCTCCATTGTAATATCATCATTTTCCTTAATAATATTTGAGTTACCATCTATGTGTTGATTTATTACATAAGATCGTAAGGGTATAGTTGTCGATTTTCCGGTAGCTACAGATAGCATTCCTAATAACCCTACAAAGATTAGGGTGCTAGACAACAATATCTATTACTATCTTTTACTGTATACTACATAATATATTAACTTTATTAGCTAATCCTGATAGTCAAGATGATACACTATCCTGGTCAATAGTATCCATGCAATGAATATATTGGTATTATAATGCATATGTCAGGACCAATACAGTACCGATACCTAATACGGCAAACCTCGGTCTTATAGCGTCCACGGTGTTTGCCAGTTTGGTTTTTGAATTTTCTTCCATGTGAAAGGAATAATGATAAAGAAAAGCAAACACGAAAAATCTAGTTTTAGGGGTGCACAACGATCGGGTTGGGTCGGTTTTTGTCCCTACCGAAAAGTGCACCTTACTGATCGGTTTTCCAACAGATAGCCCCAAATAGGAGAGTATACATACCGGTCGGTTTTAAAACCAACCGATTTTCTATCGGTTGTTGTCGGTCGGTGGTAGGATTACCGCAAATGAAAATTTTATCGCAAGGATGAACGGTTGATATTAGAAGAACTTACAAAATTAAATAATGTTTAATTTAGAGAATATGTGTGGGTAGAAAAATAGATGAATCCATCAAACGAAACGAAAAGGATTCAAATGAGTATTGAGAAATAAGCCAAAGAGGCTAGGAAAGAAAACAACCAGATTCAAATTCTACTTCTGTCGTATATGTTTTCTCCTCTGGAGAGACTTAGAAAGATAGAAGACCACTCAACAAGAACCAAAATAGGGTAATGAAACCCTAGAAATCAAAATTAAACAGTTAAATTAACAAATATGAAAATCAAACAAAACCCATTCATAACACCACTTCCATCATCCCAATTTAACTGAATTTATCGGAAATCCCAAATCCCTCGACTTTAAGTTCCTATAGAAATTAACAACACTTGAACTTGTAGGTGTAAGAAAAATAAAATACAACACAAAGCCGTTGTTCGAGTACAATAATAAGATGAAGATACCGCTGTTGGTGGTGGTGTGTGAAAAGAATATGAAAGAAAAAAGGAGGAATGGTGTTGCTCGGGAAAAGAAGATGAAGAAGAAAGGAGGAATGATGTTGCTCGGGTGAAGTGAAGAGAAGAAAAAGAAAATTAGGCCAAAATTCATGAGTAAAGGGGAAGAGTTATTATGGCTAGAGATCAACGGTTAGTATTAACCCTAGGACACAAATCAACGGTAAGCATTAATATATATATATATATATATGTTCGGTCGGGTTTGAGACCTTGTCGGTCGGTAAAATGCTGAAACCGATTATAACAGAAGTTAGATCGGGTTTGTGATAATCGTACCGTTCAGAACTGCTGTGTGTGTCGGGTTTGTAACGGTTCGGTTTTTTCTAAGTCGGTTCGGGCGGTTTGGTCGGCCGGATCGGGTTGATGTGCAGCCCTATCTAGTTTGTGGAAGTCTTGACAATTTTTCAGTTGAACGGGAAAAGTTAAGGTGGTTATTTTTCGAACCCTGTTTTAGGGCATACGTAAAACTTTCAGGGCATACAAAACAATAGTCCCATTTTGGGTGACCTTATAAGGGGCACCCTATGGGTAGTTCAATTACCTATATACCCTTAATACAAAAATGTAAAATCAGTTTTCTAAAAAATCAAAATCAGTTTCCCTTAACATCTCTTCTTCTTCCTCCTCTAGCCGAACTCTTCCCCTCCCGCGAAAAAAAATATATTTCATCACCGTGATTAATTGTCGATTCGTAAAAATTTGATCGTCGATTAAACTCAACTACATAATGACTCGTACAAAGAAAAGCAGGGACTAGGCAAACCAAATCGTCTTCTAATCCATGAATTGAAGAAGAAGAAGAACCAATTGAAGATGTAGGTGTAGAAACTGAAAATCAACCACCAATTGAACCAGAAATTGAACCAACTGCATCTCCAACTCCGGAAATGAGGATAAGAAAGTAAGTTTTACAAACCCAATCTCCTATTTGATGTTTTTCATCGATTAAATGACGGTTACGGTGTTGGGTTCGGCTCAAAATTGAGTTGCGTTTTTAGCCAAACTGTTCTTCACAAAAGCTTCCTGTAAGTGTATATGAACAGGTCGGCATGAAATTTCATGAAATTTCAAGCCGAACCTAGTCATAGATAGATATGCATAGGGGTTCGGCGTATTCGATAATCATAATATGTGCCGAACCTAGTACATTTATAAGGTTCAGCTCGTATGATATTCACAATATATGCCGAACCACTAAAAAATTCTGAACCCAACAATTCTCAGGAATATATATGATAATGTTCGGCTTGTATTCTACTTATGTAAAAAGCCGAACCATGTATTTCCAAAAGTATCGGCACTTACGATATTCACCAAATAAGCCGAACCTTTAACATTTTTTCTTCCAAAACTCTCAGGAGTAGGTTCGGCTCTTTATGACACTTTAAAACAAGCCGAACTAGGGTCTAGCAAATAGGCGAGAAGTAACAAAATAAAGGTTCGGCGGCTAACCATAACACTTTCAGCTAGCGGAACTGTTCATCATTTGTCAATAACCAGGTGGGTTCGGCTGATAAATTTAAGCCGAACATATTCCTGGTTCGTCGAACCATAGTGAAAAAATACAAATTTTTGATGATTTCAAGCTATAAAAGTGAGATTAAACATAAGACATAAGTGTACCTGTGTATTAAAAGCATTGGGTTCTTCTTCTCCGAAAAAAAATTTCCTCAAAATTTTTCATCTACACAAATTAATAACTAAATTATCTTAATCACTAATCACTAATCAGGATTATAAATAACTAATCATTAGTATTAACACTAATCCTAAAAGGGCAGATTTACCATTACTAAAAATATTTGGTTAAGGGATTATTGATTTTGATATTTACAACCAGTTTTTATTTATATTCAGTATGCCCTGAAAGTTTTACGTATACCCAAAAACAGGATTCTATTTTTTCCATCCCGATGGGAGCCAAGATTTTTAGGATATAGAATCCCAAACCCAGTCTTATGTGGTCGTTACTAGAAGGGGCCTCATTTCTGTTGTTTAATGGGTTGAATAAATAAGCCTAAATAGTGAATTATTTATTTTAGATACTATTCAATGTCAATAGATTCAATACGTTCATTTCTCAAGTGATTGTGAATTTGTGATAGACTTCATGATGAAACTTGTACAGTTGTATCCACCAGTACAGGATTTTCCTATAACCTCGTGCCAATTTTTCTTCATTTTGAAAATGTTGGCCAGATCCCTCAAAATAATAAACAAAATGTCGGCCATATTTGATTATAGATGCAACTCCCCAGTTCTTTGAGGCACCCAAAATAGTAGCATTATTGACTCTAGTGACACAAAATGGCAACTCCCATTCAAACCAAACTAATGTAGGTACTAGAATAAATAAAATCCTCAGTGGTCTTATGGAATTAGTGTCTAGTGCTCATGGAACTAGGGCCTTCCTACCTCACAGGCTCACACCACTGGAAGTAGCTGTATGGAAGAAATTTGTTACGTTTTTCTTTAATCAATAAAGAAAAAATTAGATCAAAAAAATAGGAGTACAAATTGAGAGTACCTCCCAAGGTGGAATATACAAGAAAAGACTAATAGAACAGATACTAGTAGCAAGATGTTTTTACTTCATAAAATATTAATTTTTTTGTTTGTAAAAGTCATTTTAAAATTATGTACACAAACTAATTTGTGACTTTTTTGTTTCGAGAAGTGAAAGAACAACTTATGAAATGATATCTAAACAAGCTATAAGCTAAGCTAAGCCAGAAATGTTGGCTGTTGGCATGACTCGCTAGCTAGCTAGTAATTTGGTGTTGTTGCTAAGATCAATTGGTCTGGCAGTATTGGAGATCTCATTTGCTAGGATGTCAACCCTCAAATTATATGCAACCGCAAACTCCAATCCGACAATGTACATGCATGCTATCACTTTATGCATGCCTTTCTCGTTGGACCTCTTAAGAAGAAAGGGTAGTCTTTCGCAATCACACCAAACGGAAGGAAATAAAGGTAGTCTCGGATTAAGTAGAAATCCGTAGTCGGTACCACTCTAGAACCAAATCTTCAGCTCGGAAGTTGACAAATGAAATCACTGTACCCAGATAGCTTAAAAACTGGTCTAGTGCCAATATTTCATCATGCACACTCTTTAGTTTGTGGACGTTCCACTAAAAAAACAACAACCAAAGTCCAAAACCTTGACTATTCCACCATTGCTGACGACTTTGGTGTTTTAGAGAGGCGCATAACTTGCAACTACGGGTGAACAATTCTCATTTTCAAAGGCGAGAAAACATGCGTTTATTTCACTGTCAAAAAAGAAGAAGGGAGAAAACGCGCAAAATGGATGGTGAGAATAGATGATACAGGTCCAGTATCATTTGCAACTTACAAGGACCGATTAAAACCACATAAAAGATCAGCCATTAAAGAAAAGGTTACCCAACAAAGTACCGAAAGGAAAATCGATCTCGACCACGACACACGCACCGCCAACCATTAAGATTGTCTTAATTTCAAATTTTCATAATCTAAACTCATGGGACTGGGGGCTTGCGATCTGCATTAGTTGAGTAGCTAACTTGCTTTACTGGAATTGGTTTCGAGATAAAAATTGGCAAGTGATAATATCACACTAATCACAGTGATAATGACCCAAATAAATATAACATTAGAGGTTAAACATCAAAATCTTGATTATACGTAATGTGTTAGCTTTGTGATTAATTATGAATATTAGGTAGCTTGAGATTATATCATTTGTGAAATGGCAAAAAAACAGTATCAAACAACGGTTGGGATGAACCAGCCACCTACCACCACATCTTATTGGTACTGGAACAACTTCGCTTTCATTATCTCCAGTCTACCTCATGTGAAGTGTGAACAACGAGAAAAAGAAAGAAAAGCTTTGGAAGCCCAAAATAGTAGGACTAAGATGTACTTAACTGGTGCAAAAGAAAAATGAAACAAGCTAGATTATCACAATCCAGTTGTGGAAATCCACAAACTCTTCAATGCCAAACATGTTTTTACCATGTCCGACATGTTTAGAATCTCAGTATATCAGACTTCTCAAAAAATTTAGACATCCGGGCGCAAAGTAAAACTCGAGGTATCGCCTTATTAGCTAAGGCCTGTACGTCTAGCACCACTGTTTTTCTATTGTAAGTTCTCTGCTCCACGGTTTTCCAGTCTAGTAACTATTTTTTGCAGCTGCTCAGTGTGTTGTGTGCCTGTGAGGAACATTTCATATGGAGCTACCTGCCTAAGTACTGTGGTCTTGGGTTGGATGACGCAATGCTAACTTAAGTATTTGGCATTAGAAACAAGACACTTTTATTATCACACTATCTCACACGTTCGGCGTCATTTTTGCGAATAAAAACTAAACCGTAACGGATTTGAAGCTAATATTTTGAGGATATGTTCCTCTTACAAAGTTCTATATACCTACCAAAAATGAGCACATTCCGAAATATAAAACCTCACAATCTACCGGTCTTAATTTCGACGGCCAGAAATCCGTTGATTTTTAACGGTTCATTTTCAAAGTAGTAGACGGTGGTGTTATACATTTCGGGATACGCTCATTTCGGTAGGAACATATAGTTATGTAATGGTAATATATCCCCAAAATATTAGATTCAAATTTGTTACGGTTTGGTTTTTATTCGCAAAAATGATGTCGAACGTATGAGATCGTGTGATAATAAAAGTGTGAGGGATCCCTCCTCAACAAACAAATACATTTTCCAATCAAGAAAATAAGCACCTTTCTGGACGACTTGGCACAATCTCCATTAATAATAGAAGAAAAATCCTCCTTCTGGAATCTGAATGGATTGAAAAGATATCTATCTACCCTCTATAAATAAACTTCATACATTGATCCTACACCCAAAATATAAAATCAATGATAAACATTTGAGAAAACTAAAAAGTGAGAAGAGAAAAGGAAGAACAAGAAACAATCAGCAGCAATGGTTTTTGATTTACAATGGTTAGTCTACTTCATTATACTTACAGTACTCATATTCTCAGTGACTATTTTTGTTACTGCACGTAAAAAGCTTCCATACCCACCTGGTCCGAAAGGGTTACCACTTTTAGGCAACATGTTCATGATGGATCAACTTACTCATCGTGGACTCGCTCAACTGAATAAACAACATGGTAAAAATGGTCTCATGTATCTCAGGATCGGATTTCTTCATATGGTTTCTATCTCAACACCTGATATGGCTCGTCAAGTTCTTCAAATCCAAGACAGTATTTTTTCAAACCGTCCAGCAAATATCGCAATTAAATACTTAACTTACGATCGTGCTGATATGGCTTTCGCTCATTATGGCCCGTTTTGGCGTCAAATGAGAAAGATTTGTGTAGTAAATCTGTTCAGCAGAAAACGTGCTGAATCTTGGGTATCGGTACGTGATGAAGTTGAGTCAATGGTTCGGTTTATTGATTCTAAAGTTGGATCACCAGTTAATATAGGGGAATTAGTGTTTAACCTTATGAAGAATATAATTTTTAGAGCTGCTTTTGGAACAACTTCAAACGGGGGTCAAGATGAGTTTGTTTCTATAATGCAAGAGTTTTCTAAACTGTTTGGTGCTTTTAATCTTGCTGATTTTTTCCCTGGACTTGGATGGATCGATCCACAAGGATTGAATAAACGACTCGTTAAAGCTCGGCTATCTTTGGATCGGTTTATTGATAGTATTATTGATGAACATGAAAATAAAATGATGCGAAAGCGGAATGAAAATGGTGATGGAACTTTAGGAGTAGAAGCTGATATGGTTGATGACCTTCTTGCTGCAAATAAGAACGAAAGTTCCATTAATCTTACGAGAGATAATATCAAAGCTATCATTATGGTGGGTAAACCTTATTTTAGCTGATTAATTAATTAATTAGTTTTGAATTTCATTTTGTAATTTTTTTTTTAAGCATTTCTTTTAATATGTTAGTATAATGCATAATTATTATTTATTTTTTTATTTTGATCACAAAAAAATTTGTTACCGACTAGTTCGCATTTAGTATAATGCATTTTTTTTAACTATTTTCATTAGTAAAGAATTTGGATTGGGTGCTGATGAGTTTCGAATTTAAGTCACTAGTATCATCCAATGACTCTATCACTGTACGGTGACATCAACGGTATAATGTTTATTTATATCAAACCTTTGTGCTTGATATATGATTCTCTGATAAAAAATAATAATTTGGTTCACTTAGATTTTATGTTAATTGAATGTTGTGATTCTTTACAGGATGTCATGTTTGGTGGTACAGAAACAGTTGCATCTGCAATTGAGTGGACCATGGCTGAGCTAATGAAAAGCCCACAAGATCTATCAAAAGTCCAACAGGAACTAGATGAAGTCGTTGGTGTTGACAGAAGACTCCAAGAGAAAGATCTTGAAAACTTGACATATTTAAAATTTGCTGTTAGAGAGACACTACGGTTGCATCCACCAATACCGTTACTCCTTCATGAAACATCTGAAGATGCAGAGGTTGATGGGTACAGGATTCCGATGGGTTCTCGAGTTATGATAAATGTATGGGCAATTGGGAGAGACCAGAATTCATGGGAAGATGCAGAAACATATAAGCCATCTAGATTTTGTAAAGAAGGCGCAGCTGATTTTAAGGGTAACAATTTTGAGTTTCTTTCGTTTGGGTCCGGTCGACGATCATGCCCCGGTATGCAACTCGGGCTTTATGCACTGGAATCTGCTGTAGCTCATTTGGTTCATTGTTTTTCATGGGAATTACCTGATGGAATGAAACCTAGCGAGATGGATATGATGGATGTGTCTGGACTCACTGCACCTAGAGCTGTCCGTCTTGTGGCAGTTCCAAGCCGTCGTCTTAACTGTCCGTTACTTTAAATACGCGAGGTCAGATTGTATTCTTGTTTATAAGTTTTCATAAGTTGTCATTTTTAAGAATGAAACAATAAGGGAAGAAACAATGTTTGATAATATTGCGTGCTTTGCATTGGAATAAACTTTAGTTTCTATTAAGTGTTGTCAATGCTTCACTTTTCTAAAGAGAAAGAGACCTATGAACTTAAAAAGACTGTTGCCTTCCCATTGTGAACATGTTCTCATATCTTAATACGAAATGTTGATGGAATATATACGTAGAGAAAACACTGGCATGGCCAGACGGGGCTCATTGTGAGTATCAGGATGCAGTTCCTTGGTCCGACGATTACAAAATTTTGAATTTGCCTTGTGACTCAAAATTTTCATTTAGTCTGGGGCTTAAAATCAAATCCATGAACTGAAACCTGCTATGGGGCTTAGATTTTTTTTTTCTTTCTTTTTTTCTTTTTTGATCGAAAGAGAAGATTTATTAAGATTGAAAAGGATATGAGAGTTCTACAAGTGGTATATCAAAAAGAAAAAAACAGCAAGCTAAAATTACATAAAGATTGAATTTCAGCTATACATAACCGTATTCGAGAGGTTCAAATGAATTTGATGTGCTGCTGCTGCTGCCCATGCAAAAACTGAGGACCGTGCTTCATAAATCAGATCATCATCAGTTTTATAAATATAGTGTTCTTCAAATCTTCTGCAATTCCTTTCTCTCCAAATGGTGTTCATAGTAGTCGCAGGTATTAAACCCTAGATGTAGTTACCTGAATGCGAGAAGTGACTATGATGCCAAATTCTCGTGGAACTAGGTAAAACCCAAACCCAACCAGTACTAGGGAGAAGACTCGACCAAATCTTGTATGCAATCTTGCAATGTAAGAATATATGGTTTTGCGACTCAAGACCATTTCCACACAAAACACAAGAGTTATGAAGATTCATACCTTTATGTTGCGGTGTATCTATGGTATTCAGTATACCATGAATCAAACACCACCTAAAGATGTTTATTTTCGGCGGTATTTCAGGTTTTCCAAATGAACTGAAATAGAAAGTGATCAACTCCAACTTCAGCCACCAACTTATAGTGATTTGACTGTAAATACTCCCGTGGAATGAAGTTTTCACCTTCGAGTGTCTGAAAGACCATATCGATTTGGGGGGTTATCACCAATAACAATTAGGAGAGTATCATATTCTTCCACTTCTGAATTTGTGAGAACTCTCTTGAATTCAAACTTCCAACCTCCTTCCAAAGATATCATTGGCTGCAACTTAAGCGTTTCTATCCCTGAACAGCTTGTAGAGGTTAGGATATGTTGTTTCTAATGGGAGATGTCCACACCATATGTCATTCCAGAAGGCAATGGCACTTTATGAATGCAAATACAGTGTCGAGTTCTCACAGACCACCCCAAAAGCTTCAGTAATGACACGCCAACAAGACTCCATAGGATTGAGTTATCTTTCCAGAGATTCAATATGAGAATTCAGAGCCATATTTACCTTCTATTATTTTATTCCGAAGATTTTGTTTTTCAACACCAAATCTCCAATAGCATTTAGCTAGCATAGCTAAATTCACATAAGTCTGAGATTGCACACACTTAGACCACCTCTTCCTTTAGTTGCACGAACCAAATCCCAGTTAACTAAGTGAGAAGTATTTGTACCTTCTTTGTACTCCCAACAAAAGTTTTGCATCTTCTATTTTAGGATTTTAATAACTGAAATAGGGGCTTTGAACAGCGAAAAATAGTACACGGGAAGAGAGGATAAGATAAAGAAATACGTCTCCAAACTGATAATCTAACATCAAACTTTTCTAAGATTGGGTCCCAAATTCCTTTCGACCAAGACTTTGCACCCAGTGGCATCCCCTAGTACATAAAAGGTAAGAAATCAGTTGAAAAACCAAATCCTTCATCCCAAATAGTTAAGTCAGGGACATCTCCAACAACAGTTAGCCTAGTTTTAAAAGTATCTACCTTTAGACTGGCTATATACTCAAAACAATGTAGTGCTGAAAACAGGTCATGTAACTCCTCCTTTTAATTATCAACAAAGAAAATCATATCATCTGCATAATGAAGGTGTGGTTGACTATGATACTTGTAGGTGTGACAGAAAAACCACTAAATAGATTCTGATTAGGTGTTCTATCCATGTATCTAGAATAACCCTCCATAGCAATGGTGAACAAAAGAGGAGAAACCGGTCAACCTTGTCTTACACCTCTTGTACTAGTGAAGTAGCCGAAAGAAGACCCGTTAATAAGAACAGAGAATGACGAAGTTGAGTAACAAAACCTCAACCAATTACACTATTTCCTACTGATCCCCATTTGATTAAGCACAAATTCGAGATATCTCCAACTAATTTTATCTACCGCCTTCTCAAGATCAATTTTGCATATAATCCCAGCATTTCCAGATCTCAGTCTAGAGCCTACCAATTCATTAACAATTAAGGTACCATCAATAATTTGTCAGCCTTCAATATATTCGCATTGCACTAGAGAAATAATCTTATCCATAACAAGTTTTAGCCTTGTAGATAGAGCTTTTGCAATGATCTTGTAGACACTAGTAAGAAGGCAAATAGGTCTACAATCCTTGTTTGTCTCGACATGGTCCATTTTTGGCACAAGAGTAATGAAAGCAGAATTCTGCTTAGAGTTAATAGTACATGTAATGCAAAATTTGTTCACAGTACCCATGATATCTTCCTTGATGAAATGCCAACACTTCTGAAAGAAAAGTATAGGAAAACCGTCTAGATCCGAGGCTTTGTCATTACCTAAATCTATGATGGCATGCAAAACCTCTTCTTCAGTGAAATCAGCGTCTAAGATAGTGGCCTCTGTAAAAGTGATGGATTAAAACGCAATCCCCTCTAATTCTAGTCCCATAACTTCTTATTCATCAGTAAATAGTGTTATGTAGTATCTCATTATATGATCTTACAGCGTTTTCCTGTCAGGCACTAATTCATCTCCGATGTATAATTGCCTTATTTTACCGTATCTACGTCTAGCAGAAGCATTGTTGATAGAGAGGGGGGTATTCCTCTCTCCTTCTTGCAACCATTTGGTATTTGATTTGATTTTCCACGAGGTCTCCTCCATTTTTGAAATCTTTTCAATATCAACTTTGTTCTGTATATGCACATTCCGTTCTTCTTCAGCAAGGATATTATCTTCAGCTAGCCAATCAAGAGTTTGTATTTCCGAGAGAATAACATTTAGCTTTGTGTTGGTGTGACCAAATACTTCTTTGTTCCATACTCTTAGCTTTTCTTTAAGTGCTTTTAGCTTCAGCCAAAGCGCAATGTAGGTCTAGTAATTGTAAGAATCCATTCTACAAGAACCACATAACTTCAAACCTAAAAGGACTAGGTCCACAAGAAGGATCGGAAATGTCTAAAAGGAGTGGGATATGGTCAGAGGTAGGTATGGATTTGGCTAATTGGGTAACAAAAGGGAAGTGTTGTTCAAAACATGGGGAGATAAGAAACCTATCTAATGTGCACATCACCGGGTTTTCTCGACCATTTGACCATGTATATCTTGCTCCCTTTAGGGGTTAGTCATTGGGGTCATGTTCAACTATATATTTGTTGAACTTCTTCATACTTCTTGTGATCTTCTTACAGTTTTTTTTTCCTATTGAAGTCACCACAAATACACCAAGTAATATTAATCCAATATCTACAAACATTACCAAGTTCTAACCAAAATTAAGTTCTCTCAACTGATTTGTTTGGCCCATAAACATTTGTAAGCACCCACTGGAAGTTGTCAAACTCATTTGTACAAAGTATTGATAGAGTGTACTCATCAACGAGTGAGTCACTAACTTCCACAAAGTATATATCCCAAAGAATTAACATACCACTGGAGCTCCCTACAGATTGTTGTAATTTCCAACCCACATTCTTGTATCCACATATATGCTTAATGTCCCAAGATGAGTGATGCATCATTTTGGGTTCTTGAAGTTGTTAGAGCATAGTTCGGTTGAACTCACCAAGCGTTGGTATGTAAAGTTTGGTTGTCATATTTTAGTGTGTCAAAACTCATCTAAAGTCGCTTGATTATATACTAGAGTCAACTTCGTTTAGGTTAGACTAGAAAGTCTAGGAATGTTGAGACATACAAGTATTACTCCGAAGACCTGAAGAATGTGAAGAAGAAGTGAACTACAACGACAACATCATCCTTCCTCTTGAGGTTAGTAATATTGACTTGAACTGTTTCATTCGTAATGTATCTTTCAAGTCGTGCTATATTGAAAACATAACTGCAAAGCTGTATATACTGTACATATTATATAATATTCTAGTGATGTGACATGGTCATATTTGTATGATCATAGTATTAGGGAATTAGACTACGAAGTATAATGCTTATCTTTTGAACTTCGTAGATATGACATCGACATAATCTTGTATATACTGTTATGATTATGTGAATGGGTTATGGTGAAGATTTAATCCTAGTAAACAATGTTTTACATTTGTTTAAAGGAAGTACATTCATAAACTTTTTTTATGAATCGAAAGGGAAATCGTTAGGCTTATTGGTTAGGTTATTCATTGCAAATCTTTGGATTACCAATATGTGTGAGATGGTAGAACCGATCGTAACTTTGTTATGTATCTTGGTATAACTAATCACAATGCCTGACTTATGATTTGGTATGACTAGTTTTTATTAATTGGTGTAACCGATCCTAAGTAATCACCATGAGATGGTATGATCGATATTTGTAATTGGTGTGACCGATCCTAGTAATTGGTGTGACCGATCACAGAGTGTTGTGTAATCGATCCTTATAATTGGTAACCGGTCCTGGTAATTGGTGTAACCGATCCTGGTAACTGGTGTGACCGATCACAAGCAATACCATGAGTATATGGTAACCGGTCCTGGTAATTGATGTAACCGATCCTGGTAATTGATGTAACCGGTCCTGGTAACTTGTGTGACCGATCACAAGTATTTCCATATTGAGGTATAACCGATCCTAGTGATTGGTAGAACCTATTGAACCCATATATGTGATTTGATATTTGATCAATCACATAGTAATCTTGGAATACAGGTGAACCAATTCTAAACTTGTTTGGAAGTGTGGTATAACCGATTCCAAGAATGTAAATCCATGTAAATATGAATAAAGATTTACAGTGAAAAGATGTCTAACATACTTTGAACACGTACAATAACTCTTATCATTTTCATTGTTCAAAGATATTCCTTAGTACTCAAGGAGATCATGTGCCGAAATAAATTGATAATCTTTTAATTAATGTTTTTGGTTTTATATGCTTTAATTACCAACAATTAAATGCATATCTCTAGAGAATAAAAATTAGTAATGTGCATTTACTAATTCGAGATTTTCTATTGAGAGATTTCGGAAGTTTTGGAATGCATTTATTGGAATTAGGAAAACCAAATTTTGTTATTCATTGCATATCTTGAGAATATTTTCGATTTTGGAAATTCCTTGGTGTCCAAACATCCTTGGTCTATAAATACCTAAGTTTGCATTTCTAGCAAACCATCCTAAGAGCTAGGCAAACTTCATTCTTGTTGTTTCTGGTGGAGCCGTCTATTCGGAGAGGAAAGTATCCTAATTAGGTGAAATCTCTTACGACCGCTCGTTTAAAGACTTCTGTGGGATCAAGAAGCTCTACGAGTACCGCTGGTGGGAAATTAGATAATTGCAGTGTTATTAGTTTTCGATTGATTTGATTGACTAACGGTTGTTGAAACTTTGATTGCACCTAGTTTGTTTATTCTTGAGAATCTTATCTTATGATATAAGATTCACTCAAACTAGATCGAAGTATCGACGGGATCTTTAGAACTGTTTGTAGATCTAAAGACATCTTGTGATAATCCATTGTTAACAGACTTCGTTCTGTGCGTGATTGATCACAAGAGATTCAAATGGTGTTGTGCAGGTGTTTATTGAAGATTAAAGAAGATTTTAGTTCTCATATCTTTGTGTGCAGAAACCTTGATCGGCTGGTATCCAACTAGAATCGGATTTATTCGATTGATTAGTTGTGTGAGATCGGCATCATTATATAGCTTCTTGTTGGAATCTATATTGATTGATTGCGAATCTAAACTTGACTACTTTGGTAGTTATTGGATAGATTGATCTAACCAGGCAAAGGAGTTTATTAGATTAAACGCAAGAGCCTTTGCGTATGACTTGATATATCTTTATCTTGAAAGAATCGAAAGAGTTGTTACCAAACAGATTTGTTGTTCCTTTACTGTTTAGAATACGATCCAAAGGAATTGTTCTAGTTTGTGCACTCATTGAAGTCGGAAGCGCAGGGATACTGAGGAAACTAAGTGAACTAGGGGTAGTTGCTTGGTCTCAACTATACGAAGTTGGTGTAGATTTTATATAACGGCTTAATTATGAAAGTATTCAATTCTGGACTAGGTCCCGGGGGTTTTCTGCATTTGCAGTTTTCCTCGTTAATAAAATCTTGCTATGTGATTTATTTTGTTTTCCGCAATTATATTTGTTTATATAATTTAAAGTAAATTACACAAACGTTAACTCTGCATATACTTGATAGTCATCCTATAGAGTTTGGTTAAGTCCGAACCTATTATGAAGTATCATACTTCGTTGTTGTATTGTCTCGATCTTGTATCCATACTCAATCACTAAAGTTATCTTGTTGTCGTATTGTCTCGATCTCGTATCCATAGACAATCACACGAAGTGTGAACCAATTTGTTGTATTGTCTCGACTCAGTCTATAGACAATCACTTTAGGTAGAGGACTTATAGGTGGATAAATAAAACATTGTGGTGTATTTGGGTACCCTCGTCTTTTCAGAAGTATTATAATAGGAGCCCTTATAATCCGCAACATTTTGTAAACCACTATTCTTCTACTACTAGAGTTTAAACCTATAACATTTCAAGTTAGGATCTTTCAGACTCATTTGGAACAACATTTACCCCTTGAAGTAACTGTTAGAGCACTTCTCGGTCGAACTCGCAAGCATTGCTATCTCAAGCTTGTTTGTCAAGTTTAGTTGATCAAAACTATAGTCTTGATTTCTAGTCTACTTATAGTTATATCTCGGATTAGGATAGAATGTGTAGTTGAGCTTTAGACATCACGACGTTCATCGATTGAAGACGAAGATTCACCAAGGAGAGCTTGGAGGAACTTCATCAACAAAAGGTATGTGGAGACTAAAACTTATCTATCACTCATAAGTCTATTCTACTCTATCTTCTAATGAGACTAAGTCGTATAGCTATATAGATTTTATATTGTACACATTTGATATTTCGAACCGTGTTTATCTCGCGTATCTATTTCTCGAAATATGTGTTGGAATCTTTTTTCTTTAACTATGTTCATCATTATTCTTGACGATTTTAGTTGGAAACAATTTATTTGTTGGAAACTAAACATTAAGTCAAAAGATGATCATTTGAAAATTGCCTTGAAACATCTTACATGATTTGTGTGAGACAATCATTTGATGTCGACTTGGAAAGTTTCGTATTGATCATTCGATCACGTGAAAAGTACTTGAAGCTAATAGTTTGTGTGAGACAGCTATTTTCATCTTCTAAGGATGTTTCAATGATTGAAATGGGAGTTTAGAACAATCAACCATATCTGGATACAACACGGTATGCATACCTAGTATGCAAACTGTATTGTTATGATTCAGGTCCGGGAACCGTGTTTGCGTACCCAGTATGCGAACGGTTTTAACTTTCAAGGTCCGGGAACCTTGTTTGCGTACCTATTATGCGAACGGTTCTACCTGAGTTAGGTTTCGGACTGCTGGTCGCGTACCTAGTATGCGAACTGCTGGACAAGGTCAAGGTCCGGAGTTGTTGTTTGTGTACCTATTTTACAAACACATAGGTTAAGTTCTAAATCGGTTAAGTATGATTCTTATACTCATGAACTAAAACATTTATGAATTAAGGAATTTAATCTTTGCAACCCGTGGCTTAATGTTCATGAATTGATTCTTATATAAGTATTTTGTACGATTACGAATCAATCCGATTATGTTTCAACTTGTTCATATATATTTCTATGAGATAGTGAACAATTAAATAACTCTATGTGAAACACAATTAGATTCATTTGATTATCTTTCATGATTGATTGATCATCATATTTGATGTAGAAGTGTTAGATGAATATAGTTAAGACAAAAGTGTTCATATGGCTAACTTCGGTTAACTGTTATTGAGCCAACTTAATATACACGTTTAGATACGGTTACCCATATCTAAATGAAGGTATATTTCATTTGTGTGTAACAAGCTAAGACCATCTAACGGTGGAGATTAATTGCTTTATTATTAAGCAGATTTAGCTTGAATCTTAAATCAGGTTTTCATCTAACGGTGAATATTGAATGCTTTGTTAATAAGCTATCTTAGCTTTGATTGTAAGCAACCCTGATTTGAAAGACTACATAAGGGAGAACTCTAGCAATTGGAAAACCTAACCCTAACATTTTCTTGTGTCCTAGTTGCGTACTAGAGTCGATTCTCCTTTAACCTAGGTTTTACCAAAACCATATTAGGTTAACGACTTGAAGACTTCATTTGGGATTCGTGAAGCTAGATCCAACTATTTTCTCTGTAGTTGTGTATTCTGATCTTACTTGTTCTATCGTATTGAGTATTATCTTCTCTAAGATTTGCTCAAGATTTATCTCCGATAGGTAAGATATAAAAAGTAATCACAAAGTTCTTCGGGAGTATAAGACCGGATTATCAATTAGTTCATGTTCACCTTGATTTATCAAAAGACGGAACAAAACTTCCTAGGTACTTCTGTGGGAGACAGATTTATCTATCAGTTTAGACTAATCTGTGTGAGACAGATTTGTTTATAAGTCTTCGACTTTGGGTCGTAGCAACTCTTAGTTATGGTTAGATCAACTAAGGGAATCAAGTGCGCACAATCCGGCGTGGTTCTGGAGGCGTAAGGAACGCCACTGTACGTTAATCGGTGTGAGACCTTGTTAGGGCTCAACTACATTCCAGTCCGAAGTTAACTTGTAGTAGGCTAGTGTCTGTAGCGGCCTTATACAGTGTGGTGTTCAATCTGGACTAGGTCCCGGAGGTTTTCTGCATTTGCGGTTTCCTCGTTAACAAAATTTCTGGTGTCTGTGTTATTTCTTTTCCGCATTATATTTGTTTATATAATTGAAATATCACAGGTTGTGCGTAGTTCAATTGGTTGATAAATCCGACCTTGTTTGTTGGATATAACTTGATTGACACTTGGACATTGATCTTTGGTACCGTCCAAGTTATTTCTCATATCAATCAGGCTCACGGATTTCTATCTGTTCGATTTACTGATTGTGTAAAGAAATAAAGATAAAGCTCTTTGATATATCTCTTGATTGAGCTCGCTTTTAAGTTGATGCTCTCAGACTTATATTGGAGTTTAGTCCATACATATTGCCGAATAATCAATCAAATCATTATTAAGCATATAAATGTAGAGTTTACACAATTAAATTGGTTTCTACCTAGACCCTAACAATCAATTTAGAAAACCATGAGAAAAGAAAATTCTAATACACCAAACCCTTGTTTCTCTTCTCTGTAAACGGCTCTCCGGCCACCCTCCTCCCGTTGGTTCGTCACTGCCTCCTCCCTTCTATAGACAATGATAAGAGTCTCCCATTAATTACCGCATCCTTCCCCCGAATCTCCACTTTCTCACATTAACACCAAAGCTTCCAAATCAGGCTTGATTCTTGAATAAATTAGGGACCGATAACCATTCTACATTTTGGAAAGTATCTCCAGAATCTCCACAATATGCAGTAACTTTCAAGCAAAAGAAGAATTTATTGCGCCACCAATGTTTCCCACACGCTTCCCTTGGTCAGTTTTGTCTTTGCATTCTGCCACCACGTGAATTCTTCCTAAACTTATAGGTAGCACGATACCACTAAATAATTTCCCTCCAAATATATAATCTTGAGTGTGGTAAGAATTCTCCAACATAAGCTTTCCACCAACTTCAATTGTTCCAACAAAAACGCCTGACCAGAACCGAATTTCTTCAGTTCTCTGGCCACCTAGCCACCATCGCCGATTGCTATTACAGCACCAGATTATTCCCGGACGGACCATCTGAGCACCTTCATTCCCTGCCGTCATTTCCAGCATCCCTCCAGCCTCTTCACAGTAAGAACTACAGTACCACACTCAAGTTCATTCCACAGTAAACCCCCAAAACCAAAAGCCAAGACTCCATCTCCATCTATATGAACTTATGCTGCAATGATCAACATTTCCATTAACCACGACCCAATCAAATTCGCATCGCCAGCTCCCAATTTCCCTGAACTTCCAAGCATCTATTTCAACCGGCTCACTCAACTTGGACATCATTTCGTTGGGTGATAACTGCATCTTCATTCACGTCCGGATCTGCAGATGGTCTCCGTGTAACAACACCACATTACCAGCAGTATTGATGCTGCAGGCAATTCATTCTTCATCTTGGCTACAGCTCAACCAATCAAACCCCTAACCGGACCAAAATCAGTCATTTAATCCCAGCAGCTACAAGTCATTTCTCAACTACATTTCAGCTCGAAAACTCTACCAAAATCAGCACCATCAGCTCTTCTTTATCCCGGCCAGAGTAGCAGCACGAAACGGAACAAGCTCAGATAACTCTTCCATCTTCCACTGCGTCTTCTTAGAATACAAACCAACAACCACCGAACTCAGTTCAACCCGCAAATTGGAGAGCACATAAATCAATCCAAGATGAACCAATTCCTGTATAATCATCACTCTGCATACATCAGCTGCTCCAATTGAAACTTCATCTTCTTTTGGGCAATTTTACAGACAATTCTAGGGCAGTTTTCTGTCCGTTTCGACCAATCGGCAAATCGATGCCGCCATTTCCCACAAAATCCATCCAACATCAAAACCCCCATAACTGATTCAAATCAGTCACATGCAGTCCATCTCAAAACCCCATTACAGCTGACAACCCCAATTTCAGTATCAACACCTCTTAAATTTCACCAAAACAGACATAATTATCAATCATTCTTTGCCATTCAAATGCTCTTCTTAGAGCTTCTAAAATTCGTCTTCAGTTCATGCCATAGAGAATCAGCGGCATCAGCTTGCTTGGAGAAATGAAAATGCCCAGACCCTTTCCCTTCTTTCACTAAGAACTCCTCCTGGTTTTCGTTTTTGATAAAGATAGAATAGGCCTTGGGTGCCTTAAATAGTTCCACAATGAAATGTGGTGGAGTAAGTGGTCAGTGGTGTCACGTCCCACTGCATTTTGGTGCCGAGAGAATAAGTAAGTGGTGTGAAACTGGGTACTTTACCCGAAATGCTTTATATCCCGCGGGTTGAATCGCACGAGCCATACCGATTTTTGTTTGAGAGAGAGAGAGGGGATGGGACCCACACTTAACCCATCCCTGCAAACCGCCGAGTCATAAAGGAATGGGAAAAAAACGGTTTAGTCCAAAAACGTGTGAAAATAAACGGATTAGTCCATCCCGAGTTAACTAGGTATAGTTTAGTCCAAAAGCTATTTAAAATATGGAAAATACACATATAACCTTACTGATTTACAATTTAGTCAAAATATTTACAGTTTAGTCCAAAGTGACTCATGATGATGTCAGCAATTTTAAATAATTAAAAAAAAAAACAATTTATCTTTCGAACCGTTTGTCCAAAATTCGCAAACCTTATATATTCAAAAAGCTCTTTCCGAGAGCTACAAAAAGAGTACCCATATGACTATATAATTCTCATTTTTTTAAAATCTTAGTTTACACTTGCGTATAAACATGTCATTTACAAAAATCCAGAAAATCTTATGACAAGACAAGGTGCACTAGTTTGTACACCACATACAACTTGTTGTGCGCCTCCTCGTGCTGAACTAGTTTCATTACAGCTACAAACTAATTGTATTTCAATAAAAGTGACCTACAGTTTCAAACACGACGAATACATTATCCAACCAATTCATTAGAATGCAATTTAATGTATTACAAAACCATTACTAACTAGTCCAGTGACCCATAACTCCAAAAAGATTATCAATACAAATACAATCTCTGCTAATATAATTGAACCAAGTGATAATGTAAGGTAAATAGAATAATGTAGAATCGAACCTCGGTTAACTCGATAGAATGGTTTGATGATCGAGAACGGTCAAACTGGTCATGTAGCATTGCAATCTCAAGATGATAATCATGTGGCTCTGCGATATGAGGATGGTAAACTGATGATGTAGATCTGCAATATCCGAATGGCTGGATTGACAATATTTTTGTTACTGTGTCATTCTTCATATTCCCTAAATCAAAACCCATAAATGAATATATCAGGATCACATCATCTCTAAAGATCTATCAAGGTAAACTTTAGCAGAAATTTGCACTCTATTAGTTTCTTCAAACTTCTCCTTGATGCTAGCCGGCCGGGGTGGAAACTAAAGATGAGAACGCTAGAGCTGATGAATTAACGGTCGTCCAACATCAATCATTCTGTTTAGAAAGAAGACCTCCACAAAGTTAAGCATCAAAAGCATAACATGGAGTACAGTAAAAGTGGCCCAAACGTGGCTTGCATCTAACTACGAATCTATGCATACTAACCCCAAAAATACATGTTTGTTAAAAAACCACTCATTAAATAATCAACAGGTGTATGTTAATGTGCACATTAACGATCAACAAGGTGTACAACTATGTACACATTAGGAATCAACATGTGTACAATTATGTACACATTAAGTATTCAATATTAAAAGGACACTCTGGAGAAAACTTAATTAACCCATTACGGTTTCAATAAAAACCTAAAGCAAAAAGGCTACAACTAAGACTGTTACAAAAAGTTTAACTGTTTCGAAAACTGGTGTACTAAAAAATACATTGCCTACAACTGGTGTAGTAAAAATTACACTGCGTACAACTGGTGCACAAATAACTACACCTCGTAAAATCGGGAGAATAAAAGCAACGCACATAAGAATCCTACCAGATTATCTTCACAGATTTTACAAGGAAATAAGTAAATGGTTAGAGAGGCTACATGTGAAGAATTTACCTTGCCAACTTTACTATTGTGAGATGCAACTCGTTTTGCTAGTGCCGATATTGTTACCTATTGAAAAAAAATGTAAGAAATCATGACAAGCCAAGATGGGATGAAAGAAAACAAAAGACAAATAAAGTAGATGATCAAGGGTAACGTAAAAAATAGTAGTGAGCATAAAATAGATTTTGCACACCGACCATTCAATATAGCTTTTATACTACCGGTGACTCTCTACATAGCTTCAACTACTTAAAAGATCTCCTGAATTTTTTTTGTTAATGATGCCAAAAAACCTATGCTAATGATGCCAAAAAAATTCCTAAAAAGTTATCCATAAAAAAAAATGTTATAGACATGGAACAAAAGTCCTGAAAAGACATCCATAATTATTTTTTTATAGATATGGAACAAAAGTTAAAAGTGGAAGTGAGTCTATTGTTGAAATTTTCTTCAGCTTCTATGCGTCTCTTAGATATGATCCTCATGATCTTCACCCTGAAAAATAAAAAATTAGACGTCAATTAGTTGCTTTGAAGAAAAACATATAAACAAAAAATAACTAGATTGCAAAGATATGCCCAACTTCAAAAACAATAACATGTGTACAACTATGTACACCATAATAACAACGTGTGTATAAATATGTACACATTAATAATTCCATCACTACTGTTATCACAATTGCTACATATGTACAACTATGTACACCATAATATCAACGTGTGTATAAATATGTACACCATAATTAGATACTGTAGATTGCAGTGTTCACTATTAGTAACTGTAGCAGCCGAATAATGCCATCACTACTGTTATCACAATTGCTACAAGTATTATATTTGTAATTCTCTACGTGCATGGCCTCCCCTTCATTAGTTGAGATCTAAAAGTAGTTTTAAAATTGCTGAATATCACTAGTCCCCTCGATACTCACATCACATCTAGTTTTCTACACTGGGTCATTTCAGCTTGTGTCTAATCTCTTTGTATAAATGAAGCAATTTTACTAATTAGTTTGAATTACTGCACCCCCACTACCTGATTGGTATCAAATGGTAGCTTCTTTAACAGTGAACACTTCTCTATTTTAATAGTCTCGAAATTCACACTAATTTTTCTAAAAGATTCCGCAAATTCAAGACCCAAGTCTACAATAAGTATTTATTACATTTTGCAGCAGCTCTGCAAACTCGTAAATTGACGAGGTAGAATGGAAATACTGAAGTTAAAAGGAACGGAAATATTTTTAACACCAAGGGACGAGGTAGAAAGGAAAATACTATTCTAATAATTTTATAAGTCAACATTTGAACGCCAACAAGCATTCCTCTTACTAATCTAAGAGACAGTACCAGCACTTTCAAAACTTCAAGCATAACTAATGGCTAAACTAGAAAGCATAACTAATGGCTAAACTAAGTATATAAAATCAAAATATAATGAACATAGACAAATATCTCTAAAAGAACTAAAAAATCAAAAGTTATTAGTGTGTACAACTATGTAAACATTACCAATAAACAGGTGTACAACTATGTACACACTAAAAATTCACATGTGTACAATCATGTACACATTTAAAATTAACATGTGTACAATTACACACACATTTGAATTACTTTTGTTCCGCTTGCTGTACTATTTGAACTTTGCAATACTGCGATTAACTACTCAGATAGTTTCAAAATTGTATTTCAAGATAATCTAAACTAACTAATGGGAGTCAAATGGAATCTTTCTGATAATTAATACAATATACAGTTGTAAGTGTAATTGTTTTAGAATCACCCCGTTATAAAAGATCGATCCTACCATTATTACTATCTTTTTTAATGATCTAATCATCAAGTTGACTTGGTTAAATACATTTCTTAACACCAGCAAATTAGAAGGAATCAATAAATAGTTTCAATTAACACTCATATGGTATAGAAGCATTATACATAGAAAATCCCATTAGAAGAAACCAGTGCTGCATAAACCAACCTCATTCATTTTACTCCGTTTCTTCAAGATTGAAAATAATAATGACCCTATCAACGGTTCAGTAGCCCAAACAAAAAGCTTTAAACCAAAACCAGTTAAATGTGGAGCCGCAACAAAAAAATCACATATTCCCTTATTTGATTAAATCACAATATTTCATGTGACCTAGATATCATAATAATTTTCCAATTCATTTAAAACACAGTTAAATTGTTTAGAACTGACCTTGAATTGGTTCCCGCTTATACTAATTGTTTTTGAGTCGCATTTTCCGCTGGTACCCCAACTTTCTTCTTCTCCATTCTAATAAATACAAAAAAATAGAATTTAATACTGCACATGGCTATTAAAAATCTACAGAACCAAAGAAAAAAATCATCTAAAGATATACTAAGAACTTTCTCACACAAAATTGAATTAGTTTATATAATAATAACTAACCCTAATTTACAGAAACTAATAGAAATCACATAACTAAATTTAGTGATTCAACTAATCGGTAAAACACAAATACTTACAACAATTGAGAATTGTATACTTATTGGGAAGGTAGCTTTATTTGTAGCTTTCTTGGATTACTTTTGCATGGAATTCGTAGAATAATTTTGGAATTCCTTCATATTTGATTTAAAAAGAATCCAATTTGTGCATAATCTTCGTTAAAATTAAACACATCAACTCTTTTTTCCTCACATGATGATGATGATTTTCTCTTCATCACCTTTGAAAAGACTGAATCAATTAGAAAATCCTAGTTTTGATGATCGAAACGACTGTGAGTAATTTTTTGGCGGATAAGAAAGTAGATCGTGGGAAGAGAAAATTGACTGGAAGAAGGAGAGAGACGAGGCATCGATACAGGCAAAGTAGATTATATAGGAGGGTCATTTTAGTCATCAACAGAATTCAATTTGGAGTGAATCGTCAAGATTTGGACTAACCCGTTCATCATTTGGTAAATTAGGACTAACCCGTACTAGGCCTGGAAGGGTTGGACTAGAATGTATAAAGCCCAACAACTTTGGGACTAAACGTTAATTTCTACTAAAGGAATTGTCTTTTTTTTTCTCTTGTCGGGACCAGCCCGCGGTGAGTGTATCATTTCCGGTACTTCACTGGTTCCCAGTGATTTCAAGCGCTTGGACTTGCATAAAAGAAGTGGTGTGGGACAATAAGTTGTTGACTTGAGTGCTATCTCCTTCGGCCCAGCGAGTGCCATTTGTTCATTTTCGTCCCAAATGTCATCTAACCTTCGATTCAGTGGTTTATTCTCTGGTTTTTGGATTTCCTTGTATTTCCTTCAAAAGCTCTAAAATATTATTATTAGGCGACCAACGAGTACTAGCTAGCATAAATATGGGTATAAAAATGTCGCACTTATGTGCTTATCAACACCCCCACACTTATATTTTTCTAATCCTCGAGCAAAACAAAAAAATTGACCCGCTCAACAGTTGATCATATCAATTTAATTAATTAATTTATTTTTTATAAAAACCCGCTCGACAGCTGGTCATAATATGCAATTTTTTATTTTTATTTTGTTTATAGACTCGTTTAACAATCTGACTCTATGGACGGAAGCGATATCTCTATAAACGTACCGCCAGTCTTCGATGGCTCAAATTACTTATGGTGGAAAATTGTTATGCGTGCCTTTCTTCAAGCGTGTGATTTTCAATCATGGGTTTGTGTTGCTAATGGCTATAATTCTCCATTAGTTACAGTAAACGGTGTAACTGTTGCAAAGGATATTGGTGAGTATGATCATGTCATCCATGCCATTACCCCAGATCTTCAGCATCATGTGACTACGTGCACTACGTCTAAAGATGCTTGGGATATCTTAAAAACCGTATTTGAAGGGAATACCTCTGAGAAAGAAGCTAGGCTTCAAAACCTAAATTATGATTGGAAAACCTTCGTATGGATGATGAAGATTCATTTGATGACTTTAATCACAAAGTGTCTGAAATTGTTAATGCATCTTTTGCATTGGGTAAGACTATTCCTGAAAAGGACATTGTGATGAAAATTCTCAGATCGCTGCCATCTAGATACAATTCTAAGAAACATGCCATCGTTGAAGGAAATAACCTTGAAATACTTTCCAGAAATACTCTCGTTGGGAAGTTAAAGATCTTTAATCATGAGCATATATCCAAATCTGGAAATGATATTGCACTCAAAGCATAAAAGAACACTAAATTACTTGATAAAAGTAAAAGTGTTGGCAACTCTGTGAATGATCCTATTGAGACTGTTTCATAAGATGAAGATCTTGAAAACTCAGTCTCTCTGATCATAAGACAGTTTAGAGATATTATTTTGAAGAGAAGTAAACGGTTCACCAGAGATAAACCCAAATCATCAGTTAAACCTCATGATCGTGTTCTTCCTAAAAACAGGGACATTGTCGACACTGATGATGAAGATATGCCACAGTGCTTCAAGTGTAAAGGTTTTGGTCATTTTGCTAATGAGTGTCCAAATTGTAGAAAATACACTGGAACCAAAGGTCTTGCTGCAACTGTTGATGAAATGTCTGATCACTATGATTCAAATGAAGATGAAAAATCAAGTGTAGCTAGAGCTGCACATGTGTCGGGCGGGTCGGGTTTTAGCTAATACCAACACCGCACCCACAAACAGCGGGTTTTTATTTTCATAACCAACCCCGCACCCACAAGCACCGAGCGGTTTTTTTGACCCGCCCACTACGGGTCGGGCGGGTTCGGGTTTATACCCGCTTCAAGTTACAATTCAATATTTTCTGTTGAAGATTAAGATTAAGTGTTGAATCTGTTGATTTTTCGATTGTTGTAGATTGTTGGTGAAGATTCGAAGTTGTTGTTGGACTGTTGGTGAAGAAGTAGACAGGTAATTGTCGTTCGTAGGTGAAGAAGAAGAACTGAGGAGGAAGAAGAGGCCGAACAGAGAGAGAGGAAGAGTGTAGAAAGTGAATGAGGGTTATCTAGTTATCCTATCTACTAGTATTAGGGTTTCAATAATGGACGGCTAGGATTAGTTTTATCAATGGTATATATTTTGCGGGTTTTTTCGGGCGGGTTTTAGCTAATACCAACCTCGCACTCACAAACAACGGGTTTTTATTTTCATAACCAACCCCGCACCCACAACGGGAGGGTTCAGATTAAAAACCCACGGATTTAACGGGTACAGGCGGGTTCAGGTAACGTGGGCGGGTCTTGTGCAACTCTAAGTATAGCACTCCTTGGAGAAAATATTTATTTTGATAATTGTAGCAATACGTACATCAATCTTGATATTCTTCCTGGAGAAACTTCGTCGACCACTTTGGAGGATAAAATGGATTTTACTCTATCTACTGAAAAATCTATCTCACACGTTTCAGGTACTTCAATTTTTTTAGCAGCATGTTCGGCTATGGTGCATGAACCATCCTCCACATTGACATGTTCTTATTGTACTATTAAGGGTCATGAACTCTCTAATTGCTTCAAGTACAAACATAAAGTAAGATATGTCAATAAACTGCAACGGAGAGCAAATCGATTAGCAAACAAGCTCAAACTTGTTCTGAAGTCCAATACTTCCGAGGTATGTAAATTTAAATCATCTCCTAAGAAGTTAATTTCTAAAGAAAAAATTAGATCTTTACAGAAAAAAGAAAAAAAAAACTAGGTCTAAACGATCTACAAAAGGGGGTGTTGAAATTTCCGTGCAGGAACCTTGTGGTGAACTAATTATTGTTCACCCCCAACACAATCTAATTGTGTTAAAGGTGCAACTTGTCTCATGTGCCCGAATTCAAAGAGACAAGAGGTGTACACAATCGGGTTTTAGAAGCATATTTTTTTTTCTTCTGAATTTTTGTCGCTCTTTTCTCAAACGGTTTTGAAAATGTTTTACACTGTTTGATTATTAAGAAGGGGGTTAAAATCGACAATTCTACCCTTTTTAGGGTTGTGCATTGTTCGTACGTGAATCCTACTTACTCTGTATATAGGTTCTGTAACCCTACATTCCTTTTTTCCTTCCCTGAAAACTCTTTTTATCAAAAGATTGCTTGTGGAGCTAGTTTTGTGTAATTCTCTCACAATCCCATACTTGAATGGAGACTTCGAACATCATATCTTCTAATGGAAAAGATGTTAACATGATTGTTAAGCCAACAATTATGAAGGAAAAAGTTAAATCTCATTCTTCTACGACTTTGAAGAGAAAAAGGAAGAATATGAAGAAACCAAAGGCTAACCCCTCAAATCTTCAGAAGTTTTCTGGTGTTCTTGAAGAGTTGAAAGAAACAATAATGGAGATGCATAAAATAAATGCCATTGTTCTAAGATCTCTTGAAATTCAGAAGGCCCTGGTTCGGCATCAGTTAAGAAGGTTTGTTGGAATTAACTCCTTTCTCCATGAACCTTATGTTTCAATGTCTGTTGACGACAAGGAATTCTGGGACGATAAAGAATTTTTCAAGAATCTTAATGTCTAGGAAACTCTTTATGATAATTTATTCTTATGTTTCAAGAAGGATAACTAGGGTTTGGAATGGCAAATATTGTGATTACACATAACTATTTCAACGATTTTCATCTTGCAATGTTTTTAGATTTATTTATTTAAAGTATTAATCTTTATTGGTTTTATATATTGCAAAAATATTTTATGGGATATGTGTGTTTACGCCCATGAACTATGATTATCTCATATATTCTCAAAAGTTAAGTCTATTGTGTCTTTATGCAAATATTGATAAAAGATAGAATGAACTTTTGAAAATTCCGCAGTATTGATCTTTCCTTGATCCACTCCTATGTGAAAAGTACTATGTGACTCCATAAATTCTCTTATGTTGAGCATTTCCGATTAAATTAATCTATAGAGTCCTCTTGTGATTAATTTATTCGAGTTTACCGTATACAAATCCATGTGGTTTGTTAACGTCCAAAGAAATCCTTCTTTTCTTGTAAAAGTAAGGTTGCTCTTGTTGTTCTTGCGGGAATGACATATTATGAGGGAGAGTTCTTAATTGAACTTGTGCTTAATTGCCAAATCTTTGTGGAGAGTGTGGCTGTGGAATATTGTATGAGTTATCTTGTATCTTTATAAACTCCTTGATGAATACACTAAGTTTCGACTATGTGAAATCATCGAAATAAAGTTGATATGTTCTCTTTTAGTCATGAATTATCTCTTTGATAATTTCATTATGATCCCGTAGTTTTCGTACCTTTGCCAATTTTTATTGACAAAAAGGGGGAGAATTATTTGGAAGTTCACACTACATACATATGGTTTACGGATCATTATGTACGGGGGAGTGGTTTTCACTATGAGATGGAAGTATTGACTAAGGGGGAGCGATACATATCACCGTAGTATTATTGTCAAATTTGTGATGCAATTGGACTTTAATGTTGTGTAGTAATACCATGACACTGTATAACAATGATTGAGAACAACTTTTTTCTTATTGTTATGGCTACGGATCTTCAACAACAATGATACTGAGTTGAAAACGTTCAGAATCGCTGGAGTACTTGGAGTAGCGAAGAATTCAAGGAATGTTGAAGATCCAAGGAAATCAAGCATGATGGATGAGAAGCTACAAAGTTTATTTATTTTGTAATCCATATATATTGGTAGTTTTGTCACTAAAATTGACAAAGGGGGAGATTGTTAGAGCACTGCTCACTCGCAAGCGTTGCTATCTCAAGCTAGTTTGTCAAGTTTAGTTGATCAATACTATAGTCTTGATTTCTAGTCTACTTATAGCTATGTCTCGGATTATGATAGAATGTGTAGTTGAGCTTTAGACTTCACGGCGTTCATCGATTGAAGACGAAGATCTACTGAGGAGTGCTTGGAGGAACTTCATCAACAAAAGGTATGTGGAGACTGAAACTTATCTATCACTTAAAAGTCTATTCTACTTTATCCTCTAATGAGACTAAGTCGTATAGCTATATAGACTTTTATATTATACACATTTGATATTTCGAGCCAAGTTTATCTCGTGTATCTATTTCTCGAATTATGTGTTGGAATCTTTTTGCTTTAACTATGTTCATCATTATTCTTGACGAGTTTAGTTGGAAACAATTTATTTGGTTGAAACTAAATATTAAGTGAAAAGATGATCATGTGAAAATTGCCTTGAAACATCTTACATGATTTGTGTGAGACAGTCATTTGATGCCGACTTGGAAAGTTTCGTATTGATCATTCAATCACTTGAAAAGTACTTGAAGCTAATAGTTTTTGTGAGACAGCTATTGTCATCTTCTAAGGATGTTTCAATGATTGAAATGGGAGTTTAGAACAACCAACCATGTATGGATACAACACGGTATGCATACCTAGTATGCGAACTGTATTGTTATGATTCAGGTTCGGGAACCGTGTTTGCGTACCCAGTATGCGAACGGTTCTGCCTGAGTTGGGTCCCGAAATGCTAGTCGTGTACCTAGTATGCAAACGGCTAGACAACGCCAAGGTCCGGAGCTGTTGTTTACGTACCTGGTTTGCGAACACAGTGGTTAAGTTCTCAAATCGGTTAAGTATGATTCTCATACTCATGAACTAAAACCTTTATGAATTAAGGAATGCAATCTTTGCAAATCGTGGCTTAATGTTCATGAATTGATTCTTGTATAAGTACTTTGTACGATTACGAATCAATCCGATTTTGTTTCAACTTGTTCATATATATTTATATGAGATAGTGAACAATTGAATAACTCTATGTGAAACACAATTAAATTCATTTGATTATCTTTCATGATTGATTGATCATCATATTTGATCTAGAAGTGTTAGATGAATATGGTTAAGACAAAAGTGTTCATATGGCTAACTTCGGTTAACTGTTATTGAGCCAACTCAATATACACGTTTGGGTACGGTTACCCATATCTAAATGAAGGTATATTTCATTTGTGTGTAACAAGCTAAGACCATATAACGGTAAAGATTAATTGCTTTATTATTAAGCAGACTTAGCTTGAATCTTAAATCAGGTTTTCATCTAACGGTGAATATTGAATGCTTTGTTACTAAGCTAACCTAGCTTTGATTGTAAGCAATCCTGATTTGAAAAACCATATAAGGGAGAACTCTAGAAACTAGAAAACCTAATCCCGACACTTTCATGTATCCTAGTGGCGTAGTAGAGTCGATTCTCCTTTAACCTAGGTTTTTCCAAAACCATATTAGGTCAACAACTTGAAGACTTCATTTGGGATTCGTGAAGCCAGATCCAACTAGTTTCTCTGTAGTTGTGTATTCTGATCTTACTTGTTCTATCGTATTGAGTACTATCTTCTCTAAGATTTGCTCGAGATTTATCTCCGATAGGTAAGATATAAAAAGTAATCACAAAGTTCTTCATCTCAGACTTTGTGATTCCGCAATAACTTCTTATACTACCATATAGTTAAGTTATTGTGAGGTGATTGATATTTCTAGGCTGCTCTTCGGGAGTATTAGACCGGATTATCAATTGGTTCCTGTTCACCTTGATTTATCAAAATACGGAACAAAACTTCATAGGTACTTCTGTGGGAGACAGATTTATCTATCAGAATAGACTTATCTGTGTGAGACAGATTTGTTTATAAGTCATCGACTTTTGGTCGTAGAAACTCTTAGTTGTGGGTGAGATCAGCTAAGGAAATCAAGTGTGCAGAATCCGACGTGGTTCTAGAGGCGTAAGGAACGCGACTGTACCTTAATCGGTGTGAGACTTGGTTAGGGCTCAACTACATTCCAGTCAAAAGTTAACTTGTAGTAGGATAGTGTTCATAGCGGCTTAATACAGTGTGGTGTTCAATATGGACTAGGTCACGGGGGTTTTCTGCATTTGCGGTTTCCTCGTTAATAAAATTTATGGTGTCTGTGTTATTTCTTTTCCACATTATATTTGTTTATATAATTTAACTATCACTGGTTGTGCATAGTTCAATCAGTTGATAAATTCGACCTTGTTTGTTAGATATAACTTGATTGACACTTGGTGCTCTCGGAAATATATTGGAGTTTACTCCATACAAATTGCCGAACGGATTATTGGGTGTGGTTGTTATACCCCCGTTTTTTCAGTAACTGACCTCCTTGTTCTGGAGGGAGGAGAAGAAATCACCTCAACAGAAATACCAAGTCTTATTAATTCATTCTGAAGCTTAACAGGTACAACCAGCTGTGAGTCATTGACTAAGCAAACATCGGAGCAAGCATCATCTGAGATGTCTTATGTAAATGGTTCAAATACTGGTGGATACACTGGTGTGCTTGTATCATAACAACTAGAGTAATCTAAATCCTCTTCAGACGCTAAGAAAGGGTCTTCCAGACCCATTAGGGATAATGCAAATTATTGCTCTTCATGCACAGGTATATTTTCAACACCATCAATGCAAATAATGTTTTAAACAGCAAAGTCTTTATGGATTTGTTTTTTTGTTGGCAGAATGGGAATGGGTTTGAGAACGGGTCCGATGTTAGAAATCTTTGAAAGTAAGAATTTCCTAGCATGATTTGGTATAGCAGGAAAACTGATGTCAAGTTTGACACCAAGTTCAAAGAGACGATTAACTTCAGTCATAATCCATGTTGGAACTGTGAATTGATAAAATTGCTGGTTGTTTTTGGGTTGCAGACTGAAGTTATTGGTCTTAATATTATGTGAGACCATAACAGGGTATTTATAGATAGGACTACAGGTTGATAGGGTTACAGGGGTTAATGAAATATGAAGTGTAGAAGGATTGGGGTATTGAATGTGCTTATCGATAATGGTTTTGAGATATGATGATGTCGGACTTGTAACAGATGGTGAATGGGGTTTAGTTGGGGATTGGACTGTAGGATTTGATGATTGAATAGGGTTCATGGGTTCTTCACAGGTTTCAATGATGGAAAGTTTAAAACCTGCAGTCTGACTCATCACATCAAACTCCATGTCAGTAGCCACATCAGCTGCCTCTGCAGATTCAACGTCTGTTATAGTAACAGAAATACCAGATATTTGAGTTAACAAATTTGAGTAGTTAACTTGCTGCCAAATTTGGGTTATGGGCTTGGACTTGGATTTCTTATTCTTTCTAGACTTTCTCTTCTTCCTTGACTTGTGCTGCACGATATTCTTGCTATTAATAACAGGTTGAGTCAAAGATTTTGAAATATCTGTGATATTATCTGTAGAATCTATTGACGGAGAAGAATTCCTGCATGTATCTGCTATATTATAGCAACTCTAGAGAAACTTCCTCTTCTTGGCTCTACTAATTTCCTGCAAATCAGGTGCAACGTATATGCTATTGAATGTTGGATCTTAACTTGTAAAAGGTATGATGAGAAAGCTACAGTTAACAAGGGAAGACTTTCCAGTTATTCTGATATGAGCAGTGAACATTTGTTTCCCAGGGAAATCTTGATTATTCTTGGGATTGAATTGATGCCATTTAAATTTCTGATTTTCATACGCATAGCACGAAGATCGGTGAGTTTAAGAGTTGCGGTATAATCATAAGCAACTCACCACAGATTCTACCAATAGCGTGAATGACTTCCAGGGACCAAAAATGAAATGGAATACCAAAATTTTCAATGTTGAAACCGTAATGATGAACAGCTGCAGAACCCCAAATCTGGTTATGCCATCGAAAGACAAAAAAGTTACATTGTGTGTAGTGAACTTGAATTCGTAATTTTCACGAGAAAAGTCATCATCAACATAGAAAATTGCTTGTGTTGAGTTTATAGGTAACAACCCAAAAGCTTTCTGAATTTGCTACTTAGTGCAAAGCAAGTTCCCAATTTTCAACCATGACTTAACCTTACCAGGGGAAGAAATCACGAAAGCATTACCCCACCCACCTAAATGGGATGACAGGGCATGGTGCAGCATACCTGTCGCAGACAAAGGGCGAATGGGTTTGTTTTGGGTAATGGGATATCAAACCTGCATTCTTATTCTGACAGTACAGAGATTGAGCATTGGTGGTGTTAGGTTTTGTGAAATTCTCATTCAGGGTATGATGGTTTAGTGGATTCAAAAACTGAGGCTTAGGTTTTGATAAAGATGAGGGATAATTGATAATGGATTCCATTGCAAAGGTCATATCAAACCAAACTTCAAAACGTGCTCCAGAAGGCATGTAAAATGAAACTGGGTATGCTTTAGGGTTTGTCCTAGATAGCAGAATCTGAAGATAATATCCATTTTCATTGCAGAGTTTGGTTGCACTAAACCATTTTTTATTATCTTCATGCTTCCATACTTTTCTTCCAAGATCTCCATTTTTTGAAGCTTCATGAAATAACCTCTGTAAATCAATGGCTAGGTTGTAGGTGAAAGATCCAATCAATTTTCCATTAGCATGGAACTCTGTCAAAGTAATGAGAGAAGAAGGTATGGTTTTACTACATGTTACTCTAAAAACCTTCCGATCAATGGTGATGAATCGATGCTCAGAAATCTTTATTTTGATGCTAGGTCTAAAGGATCTAATGGATATAGGACTACTAAGGAATCTAACCACTAACAGGGATGAAGAATTTTAAGGTTCGGAAAATGGATGAGGGAGAATGCGATTTTTTTCACGCTTAGGTATCATCATAAGTTTCGGACTTGAAGATAATAAGATATCCCAATGCGGCATAGTTTTAAGCAATTATCAAAAAATCAAAAAACACTAATTTGGGGG